>JAFBJS010006993.1:17347-66068 GCA_016785265.1 Paraplagusia blochii
CACCGGAGTGAGCAGAGGGCCGCTGGCTGAGCCAGCGCACGGGGAGTACTGTGGGGTAACTTGGGGCTAGGGGGACTTGAACCGGGGGCCTTGCAGACCCATTTGATAGGTAGTGGAAATACCCGCAGGTCAGTCTGTAGCTAGTTATTTTAGCTAAATGTGACAGAATAGGTAACTCAAAAGCCTTAACATAGAAATAGATGAAGGTTTTCAGAAGATAACAGGAAAATTATTAAAGAAGAATCAATAACAAAGGTTAAGGAAAAAGTGGTGGGCTGGCAAAAAGGCGAAAAAGAACTCAAATATAGAAGGGTATTTGAAGAAGGTGGTTAGGAAAACACCAAAAGAGGAGCTAAATTCAGAGACAGCCTATTAGGGTTCAGAAAGACATGTCAAAGCAGCACATTTAGGATTTAGGACGGTAGCATGACCATTAGTGGCTCTTCTTCTTAAGCACTGCCAGTCTCCGCATTGTTATTCTCAGTACTACGCCACAAGTGCTAATGTGAAACGCTGCAGGAGACAATTTAACTCCCTCTCCATGACACTTTCATTATGTTTTTTGTCACAAAAAGGTGCTGGTTTGGGTAAAAAGGGAAATGTCAGCAGTCCCACTAAGTCGGCATTGGTGAAAACATTTTGCTCCTGCTAATTGAGAAGCTGCATGTTCATATTTTAGAACCAGAAATAACAACAGTGACTCTTACAAGCATAATTTTACTTCACAGCTGAAACTGCTGGAAGAAAAAAATGGTAATCTCAGGGCTACGTGGTCCCTTAGGAAGAAGCCGAATAAGAAGACACACAGAATGTGTTTTTTTTTAGCATTTTCTTTTTAGAAAATGAACACAACATAATGGTTTCCACATTTCTTGTGAACACAAGTAAGTGGTAGAAGAATGATCCTAGAGATGGAGCTGCCAGGTAGGAGACGACGAGGAGATTGATGGATGCAGTGAGGGAGGACATGGATTTAGAGAAGAAAACAGGGTTACTGATTGGCTGTGGCAACCACTAAATGGTGTCTGTACTGTTTCCACTACAGACACCATAACAAAAGACGCAAGCCAATTGCACTGCAACAATTTGCAGAGAAGCAGGAAGGAGTGAAAATCTTTACACATCTTATTTGGTCCAAAGAAACGCTCTTGACAAAAGAGTCAACACCAATTAAAATTTCCAGAAATTTTCAGGCATGTCAGACATCTTCCAAGGCCATGAATGAGGGCTTCTGGGATGTCGGAATGGTCTGAATGGTCTGTTTTTCCAAGCTCTCAAGACCTAATTTACACAATTCTATCAGTTCCTCCAAGAACACGTAAACACAAGCCAAAGTTGTAAACAAGAAAAGTCAGGAATCTAGAATAAAGTTAATGAGAAGGAGTTCTGGCCTAACTTCAGAGATAATGTTAAAATTATAATGAAGAAATGTTTAGCATTGTATAAAGTGTTGTCTCCATGTTTTTATTTAGAAGGACTCAGCTCTTTTCTGATGTTGCCTGCATTCATATTTAATGACGAGCACTGATCTACATTCATTTTGCGCCAGCTGAGCATCAGGCTTCGAGTTGTTCGACATCTTATTCAGTCCCGGTTTTTGCTGTGGCTTAATCCTGCTGTGCAAAGAACTGGATTAATATTTATTTTTGGAGTGTGGTTTCTATTATTATTATTTTGACAGAACCCAGCTTTTTCATCTTTTACTTCAGGGATCTGTATCACTCTTCTGTAAACACATTTGTTAAAGAAGAAAACACATCTATTTCATCAAAGACAATCTAAAGTCAAATGCAAAGCGAACTCCGGAACATTCTGTCCGACTTCCTGTCTGTTGCTACCATTAACATTCCAATCCTTTCTCCCTTTGTCACTTCATAAACAGGTTTGTTGAGAGGGCAACCCATTTATTTGACCAGAGACAGGGCTAATGTCTCATGCAGAAAGGTCTGAATAATGTTGGGACAACTTTCCTTCCACCTTCACCTGACTCACTCACAAATTCAAAGAATTAACACAACAACAACTGCCACCCTGGCAGGTTGTCGTCACGTACAGAGACCGCCAACAATGAAGCCCACCAGCTGTGCCACCAGAGCTACAGCTACTGTCTTTACATTCTGTCCCCGTCTTTAAAAGTATTAAAATATTAAAGATAATTACAGCTTTATTCTCAATTCCAATCAACTGGCTCGAATGGGTCTTCTAGAACTTATTTCCCCTCCAGGCTGTTAGCGTTCCTACCCAGCTAAAGATGCTAACTTCCTGTCTTTAGCATTTCTCCTTCCTACAAAATCCCATTCACCCCTTAGTTTAAATTGTCAAAAAATCTGATTAATGCTTAACAACAACCTCTAACTTTGGCTGAATGTATCCCACTGTCCCAAACCCAGTGACTTTCATCCAGTGTGCCGTGGGAAATTATCTAATATCACCTGATGAACCATTGTTGTTTGAAGCTAAACTTTGCTGATCTTTTTTTTTGGTTTTCTGTTGCCAAGGAGTTTTCTGTTGCCATTCTGGCCAACAAAGCTATTTTGACATTGCTCTTGTTTTCAAACACATATCTATGTGAGCTGAGCTTCTCAAACTTGACTGAAATAAAAACTTAAAACAGAGAGAAACTGAGAAGTGTTGAGGAAGAGCTTTGTGTGTGTCTTCCTATCATTCCTGCCAGGATATACAGTTTGTGTTCATTGAAACAGGCTTAGGTTTCGCACTAAGAGAGTTTAAATAAATTTAGAAACTATATTATAAACTACATGTGTTATATGTGCTGTGTTAAAATGTAATTTTGGTTTGGTGGTGTGCCTTAAGATTTTGTAAATGTAAAAAAATGTGCCCAGGTCAAAAAAGGTAGAAAATCACTGACCCAGCCTATGATCTTAAAGTGCTTAGAAAACGATTACCTTCAATACAGTCAAATAAAGATTTATTTTATTGCAACTTAATCAATCAACTAATTTTTTAAAGCCATGAATAATCCACATCTACATATCCAACTTAAGAATGTAGTTGTAACTGCTATTATTTCTTAAAGTTATTTTGGGCCTTTTGGTTTATTAAGATAAATGTTTTCAAATTGGTAAATTATACTTGCTTATGCATAAAGAAACAGATTATTTGATTGTACGTTCTTATCCGCTCTCCTCTCCTTTAAATACTTCCCTAGATACCATTAATTATGGAGAAACTATTTACACTCATCACTTAAAACAATTAAAGTGAAATATTTTCCATTATAGACTTAATACGCAGTTCATTTTCTGCCTCAGTAATTTCATATTTGCATATGAACAACTGTAAAAACAGCTTTAAAGGTTGAATGTACATTTCGCAATCATTTGCAGAGATTTTCTCCCTAATCCTAAGGATTAAACCTTCAACTTTCCTAGGACGTTTGGTGAATGTCCTCTGTCTGTTTCATGGTCAGGGCTTAAAAATAGGTTTCGTGGCAATAATTAGGAACTCTCTATCCATGGACTTCACTGCCATACTTAGCACGATCTATCATTTGCGATTTCCTGTTTAACAACACAGAAATAATATACATATGCAGTAACCATCCGTCCTCTCAGGGACAAAGGCATCAAATGTCGGGGACATTGTGCTAGGTGGACAAAGCTGCTCCCTTTTTCTTTTTGTTCACGTTCATAAGCCCGTGGACCATTTCAGTCCATCTCTCTGGACTCAAAGACCGATTCAGTTCCTCTGACAAACTGAAGACTTTAGTTGGAAGGATCATTGTGGAGATTTATACTGTTCATTTTCGGAAGAATCGGCATAATAACCCTTCATTGTCTCGTGTGCTCCGTGCCGCAGCTTTTTAACAGCATTGTGCGCACAGTTTTGTTTGAGCCATCAGTCATTTGCGCTCAATGAAAAGTGAGTCAGCAGAGATCGTTTTTACTGCTACCATGAGCTATTCAGGGACTCTCATTACCCACTCACTCTCCTCATTTTGACAAAAGTTTGGTAAATTATCTGCTGCAGTTGGTAAATAAACCAAGACAAACTGAGAAAATCTTTCTATTCATATCTTTTTTTTTTTTTTATCATCCACCTGTGAATGGAGTACTTGAACGTTTCCCATCAGTACTGGTAGTAACTCTTCTGTTCAAAATCATAGTTTTAGGAATGCCTTATACCAGTGGTCCCCAACCACTGGGCCGGGGACCGGTACCAGTCTGTGGGTGAATTGGTGTCGGGCCGCAGAGAAATAATGTTTCCTTTTGGCCCCATCTGTCTATTACTTCCACTTGATCCATATCCACATCAACAAAAGAACTGACCAATAGAATGGCTAGGATTCCATCATCAATAATGAAACTATATTTGATTAGGAAATATTTTCTCAGTGAAGACAACAACAATAAACTCAAAAGATTCTACAAGATTCTAACCTTTGATATCTGTCTGGTAGGAGAAAGTTATAGGCTGTGTGCACTTGAGAAATCCTTGTGCCCATGCACAGTTAATTCGGTAGGAAGATTTTATAGGTAGGAAATTATTTCAGAACAGGGGAAATTTCACTTCAGCTGTATTTAACTGCCACAACTTAACAACCGGTCAGATAAACAGGCTGGACAATCACAGATCCCATTATTTAAGTATCTCTGCACATCTAGTTCTCTACAGACGCCCCCTTCTGGTTGGCTGCCACTACAGCTCTGCCTTTCCCAGGCGTCTACTAGATTATTCTGTCTTTTAGGGCCATTAAGGGTCGAAGAGGGATTGATTATCTAAGCAGGTTATTGAATTCTTCATTTATTTATTTATTTATTCAGAATCCCTGTAAACGTCGATGTGGCAACTTTCATCTGCTGCTGAATCGGTCAGATTATTATTCAAACGCTGCAGATTATAAATGATTCATTGTTCATTTTAAATGATGAATTGACGGCTCGTGTCTCTGGCCTGTTTCTCTCCATCATCCAACGCATCCTTCAGATGATGGAGGCGCCACCCTCCCTCTGCGACAGCCCAAAAATCTGAGATGTTTCACTCTGATCAAAACACTCTACGTGACTGTGACTTTTCTGGGTTTGACAACAAATGACCGGTGAGACCTCTGTGAATCACCACGCTGCCATCATAACTACTGCCATCACGGGTGCTGTTCTGTTCTGATGTGATTGAAAAGGCCCAATATCAGTGTTTGAACTAGTTTATACACAGGTCAGTATGAGTTCAATCCTTTCTCATGTTCAATATAAAAATACTTTCCTATTCATGTCAGGGTTTTTACACTTTGACAATTTAATTCCCACGGCTTTTTTTTACTGAATTTCCATGAGAAAAAGGAATAATTTTATCTCAACAAGATCACAGAAAACGTAACAATTATCGTAAAAAAACAAAGATTAAGTTCATTTTTGAAATGCATGGTGACTTGAACAAAAGTGTATAATGAAGTTTCAAGGCAACTGATCAAACTTTAGATATATTCCCATAACCTTTTCCCAAACCTCTGAGAAAGTACTATTTTCCATAACATTAACAGTGTCTAGAAATTCAATATTAAAAATTTCACAATTTTTACAAAGTTTTTCATGACCAATAATGAGCAATATTTTAATGTTCATTTCATTCATGTTTCATGTTCAATATTTTATTTTTGGCATCTAATAGATACATACCTGTCGCTGCATGTACAAGCTTTTGTTTTACCCTCCAGCTTTTCTGATTTAATTTCCTGATCACATTCGCAAAATTGGCTTTTTCTTGAATTTAATATTTCCTTGGCTACAGGTTTGTGGACAAATTAAAACCATTAAAACCAACTGCCTTCTCTTCAGCGATGCCTCTCCCTGTGTGCTTCTACTAACCTTCAACACTGTGGATCCGAGCTCCAAACCCACAAGGACGGTCCTGTCCACCAGCTCTGCAATACGAGGATCAGCCACCTTCAGGGAGTCCTGGACCAGGTCTGTGACGTCCACCTGCCAGTCGGGCCCCAGCATGGTGATGACCTGGTCGGTTCCTTCAGTGGAGGTGGTGTGGAACTGGGTCAGAACTTTGACCAGTGCTCTCTGGAACTGCAGGGTGCAGCCTCGACTGACCCTGCGGTCGTCATCATCTTCGTCAGCGTCGCTGTCCCTTGTGCTCCTGTAGGAAGGAAGAAGATTTTATGAATATTATTTTATGAACTTTAGAGAGGAACTATTTGGTCAAGTTACTGTAGTAACACCCAATTTGTATGAATAGAAGTGAAAAGGCTGCATGGAAACAGTTGCACACTAGGGAGAAATTGTATTAATGTTTGATTAAAGTGTCATAAAAACCAATGAAAAGCTTTTAAAATATTTATCACTGGAGCAACACAGTCATTGTGCAGAGGCTCAAAAAAAGTGGCTGAGAGGCGGGAACTGGACCAACCACTTCACTGACAACTGAAGCTATTACACACCTATAAAAACCCGTTCATGGAAATGTACTTCACGTTCCTGACAATAATTCTTCCTGCTGCAGATAGAAACCCTCACGTGTGAAGCTGCTGCTGCTTAATTTACTTCAATCGTCATTT
Source organism: Paraplagusia blochii (assembly GCA_016785265.1). Lineage (NCBI taxonomy): Eukaryota > Metazoa > Chordata > Actinopteri > Pleuronectiformes > Cynoglossidae > Paraplagusia > Paraplagusia blochii. The sequence goes on from JAFBJS010006993.1 coordinate 23,871, forward strand.
TCTTTTCTTTTTTTTTTTCGTTTTTAATTTATGACATAATTTGCATCTTATTTTCCAAGGGTCTTGACTCATTTCATATTTCACCAGAATAACACTGATGAGAAACCTGGCTCTTCTCCACACAAATCCATCACATTATATCTTCTGATGTGGTTAAAATGACCTCTAGAGGAGAGGAGAAGACGCTGGAGTTTGGACACTTGCCCTGTGTCTTATTTCACATTCACCCTGGGCAGTGGGGTTAAACGTGGCAGGTGTAAATATCCTGCTGAGCTCAACCTGCTCGGCAGAACAGATGCAGGAGGAATGTGACTCCAGCAGCAGCTTTGACAACCTGCCAGTGACTCCAGTAAAAAAAAAAAAACAGACAACTTTTGCACCTAATCTCTTTAAGCTTTGATGTTACTCTGCTAGCAACGCCTGAGTCAGTGAGAGCAGGAGAAGGTGAGTCAAAGAGCGTGTGTCATTATCAGGCAGAGCCTTTTAACATCTGACCTTCTTTAAACATTTCACATTCGAGCATCTCGATAAAGTGTAGCATTAAACTTGGGTACCTGGTCATTTAAAAATAACTCACAAAGCAAAAAAAAAAAGTGTGCACCCCTGCTGTCAACAATATATATATGTATATATATATTGTATAGAATTATCTCTAGTTTTTATTACTTTTATTTTAGTGTTATTGCTCAGGATCTACCAGCACTCCTTTGGAGATCTACAGTGAGAATGGTATTTTTGCACAAACATGAAGTGTTGTCCACAAAATTCTTTATGTCTTAGAAAAGTTTGTACAAAGGAACACGACACAGAATAGTTGTGCATCATGCATGTCTTGGAAGTCAACTGTGTTCCCTTGAAAATCTCCAGCCCTGCTGAGTGTGTTTTTTTTTTTTTCCTCAATGTTTGAAAACAACTAAAGTCAATGGTTGTCACAGTTAGCAGCTGCTCCGGGAGATCAGAGTTCAAGATAAAGGACGGATCAATATTGGACTTTGAAAATGACCTCAAAGTCTCCCAACTGTAACTTCGATTTAAAGTGGTCCAAAGAACAAAGTTCCAGCATCGAAAAAGGAACTGCTGCGGCCTAAGAGGGTCAGACGGCAGGTTCCGATTTGTCCCTCTCCCTCTCACAGATGTTGATAAAAGAGTTATTTTCTGCCACAATAATTTCTTCCATTGTCTCAGTGTGTGGTAGATTACACTGATTAGTCATTCATTTTGCTCCTTACGAAGGACATATCAGCAGTTCAAACCAGTTAAAAGCTGTTAATGTAGTTGAGGACAGGAGGTTTGACAAGAGTCCTTGCTTCAAATGGAGGCCCCAGCAGAGACATTGGATATTTTTAGCACTTACTGTAACTGGGCAAAAGAAACCATTATGATGATTTATATTTCAAACACCGTGTTCTTTTAGAAAAAATAAAACTTTAAATCAATTTCAGTTGAAGGCTCTGGCGTTTGGCACATTTGTCAAAGTATTCTTGTGTTTCTACATGCTCTAAATCTGGGCTCTCTGGGTTTGTGCACAAGCAGCCAAAGAGACAGGTTGGTGAAAATGTGTGTGAACGAGACTTCAGCAGGACTGACAACCCGTCTGTTGTGTTCAGTAGCGAGGCAGCAGTCAGCTCCCTGCTCTGCCTGTGATGAATGGGTGTTTTCAGGACTCATTAAAGAAGTTTTATACAGTACCAGTGGACAGGGAGGCGCTGATGACTTACTTAAGCCAGGTGGACCCAAGTCCACTTCCTCCAGGACACCACCGTTGTCCCTCATAATATCAATAATATATGATTTATTGCCTGGCAATCATGCTCAACATGAGGAATGCATGGAAGTGCGCGGGCAGAAAAATGATCATGTCTATAAACGCACCGTTTCCTTGGCAAGTTTCATCAAATGCCATTTGTAACAAAAAAAATATTTTTCTGAGCCCAGATCATAGTGTCCTGCAGAAGGAAATACGTTCCTTTTCACTAAAACAACCAATCATTCTTACACCACTGAACCATTGCACACAACCATTGGACAGGAAAACTGACTTACACATTACTGTGAGAACAACTCCAGGAGAAGGTTTTTTTTTTTTTTGTATTATTAAAGAGTTTTAAAAGGCCCAGGCTGCTGTTGGTGAAAGCTAACCATTCAGGGATGTAAGACTGAAATATTTTCTCACTCCGAAGAATTCTGTCAGCCAGTACTAAAGTCTCAAGTAGAGCAGACCCAGCTGAAGCACCAGTGCACATTCTCAGCCTGATCGCAATGTTCTCACTGCCTTTTTAAATGATGTTGTTGTGTACTGCAGCCAATGTAGAATACTCTGCTGGTGATTTGTAGGATGGCGAGTACGCAGGGTGCAACTATTTTGTTTTAAACCAGTGTCAGCTGTAGCTGGGAGTTTTTTTTTTTTACTGAATTCAACAATATCAGAATAAAATAAAACAAATAAGGACCAATCTCCTGTAAGTAAATTTAACGTCCCAACGTACGTAGCAATGTAATGTAAATTATTAGGAGATCCTATTCACTTGAACACAACAACGATATACAGAGAGGAATTGAGGAAAGAAACACAGTCTACTCAACACCTTTATCTCATTGTTTTGTTGCCATCTAGTGAGTTTGAATGCCACATAAACAAAGGCAGAATACAAATTACGCACAATACATAAATATTTTTTTAGGACCAAATAAAAAAACTTTTCCACAGCCAACTTGATCAATCATAGCTCAACATCGGTTGGGAATCAGTGTTAAATGCAGGGAAATTTTAGTCTCTATGTTCACATAAGTCTATAAAAAGTTGTGAAAAGTGAAAGACGGTTGACATTCCACGTTCATCCCCACAGGGATACGTACCGACACAGACGGCATGTTAAACTGCCGACTGCCATTACACATAAAAAGCTTGTTTCTGACAAAACCCAGAAACAGTGAATGTCCCAGATGTGCCTGGGTGTCAAATGCCAAGGTCGAGAATAAACTGTCAGACGTCTAACGTTTTAAGTCAATATGGTCGAGGAGTCCTGGAAAAGGATCATCTATATAAAAAAAAATCTTGCTTTTGCAAAAAACAGACTTAAACTGAATTAAACACATACATTTGCACAAAGCAGCATCTGATTTTCTGGCTTTTGTTTTTTCAATATTTGCCGCTAATGAATAAACTGTCATTTCAAACAGAATTTGGCAGTTTTATCTACTTGCTGCTGTAGCGCAAGGTTAAATTGTTTAGACAGTAAAGTCACACATTAAAAAACTAATTGTCCGTGGCTGTAAAAGAAAAAAAAAATATTTTGTGAACATAGTGTCAGTTGTTCCTACCAACTTGCAATCACACCAGGGCTAATTAGATGGCCAAGAAAATCAACTATGATACAATGTTTTTCTATAGTTATTGTAAATACCTGGGACAGTGTAGTATGTAATAAACATTCAGATGACATTATTAGATAATAGCTTTTGTTAGAATCTCAGCACAATTCCTGACTCTGGGAATTCCATAATTCTACAAAATGACTCTTGAATTGAAAGGCGAAGCAACAAAGAGACTTGTTTTCCCAGCACCGTATGTGACAATTCTTCCTCCGACAGAACTATACATAGATTAGACAGGAAAAATAACCAAGAGCCTTTATGAAGACCAGACTGCAGAAAAAAATTATACACCTTCACAAGTCATTCCCACCATCATGGATGATGGAGGCTGTTTTCCAAACAGTGTGGTTCATGTAAAATACCACCATTTGTCAATGGAACCGCATTAGTATTCAGGTTTGCCTGAAATGGATGGTGGTGTATGATGATGATGTTTTCCTGCAGCGACGGCAGCCGCCGCTCGCGTTCTTCCTAATGCTCCCATTAGACGTTTCCTAAATGAAGGATCTGGGAGGAGCGAGCCTGTTGGTTCCTTATTGCTCCATGCAGAACAAGGACGCATGCATTTTTTTTTCTTCTTTAATGTTAGCAGTTTTTTTTAGTTGTTTTTTTTTTTAAGCAAGACCATTCTTTACATTGAGGTCCAACACAAACAACTTCAATCAATATGAGTGCTTCAAAGTGGGTTTTACTGCCAGCTTTTGTGCTGTGGACAGGTCATTTTCACTAATACAGTGGTTCTCAATCTATGGCCAGCTGATCCTTGGAGGGCCTTGGGTTGCCCCTGTGGTATCCAAAGTAACTTAAGTAAATTTGGTTTTGTAAAATAAATGGTAGTTTTTGACGTGATATTTCAGAATCTAATTCTAACATCAGATGTCTTTAGCGTGGCTACTGAATAAACCAATTTTAGTTAGCCTAGCCTGGTAAGACACCTCTCAGTCATCTCTCATCGGTTGTACTAGTTTAGCTAGTTAAAGATCATTTTACATTTTTATGTATTGTTTGCTGTATTGTTGTTATTATTGATGGTTTATGAATAATCTAAATGTGGGCTATATAGATAATATTTGATTGATTCCATCCCAAATAGAAGGCTGGACTCAGTTGTTGAAGACTATGCCTTTATTGGTGCTGTCCAAGGTGCTAGTTTCCATCACTACCATGTATAGAGTAAAGGCTGCTCTGGTTTCCTTGTTACATCTTGGCCAGTTTTTCTAGACGCTGACCTTGGTGCTAGTTTTCCCAAATAATTTTGCAGTGATTTCACTTTACAGTGACCATACTTAGCTTTTTTTCAGTCCTGATGACATAATCTGTGGTGAGAATATTTTCAGGAACTGTACCCAAATTTCAGTGCTCTTCTTGTGCTATCCATGTTATCTATATTAGTGCGACACATAAGTGAAAGCACTCTTCTCTATTAAAGTCTTGGATGCTGAAAATGTATAAAATATATGGACCTGGCTCTGGTTCATGGTACTAATTGGTGGTATTTAGAGGCCAGCAATATAAAAGAAATGTTTCGTTCCCTTGCTGGCACTTTTCTTATTGCCTCCCACAGAAGTGCAGCCCCATATTGTTTCTGGTCCCATCAGCCAGTTCTCGTCATGTCTTTTAAAACATTTAAAAGGCAGATAAACATTTTCTCTAGTAGAATATTATTTACTTTTGTGAGTGTTCAGCTGATGGCCAGCAAGTGAAAATGGAGTAGGGTTCAGAGCCTTGATGTTAAAAATGTGCTCAGATGAGTGCGACTCAATCAAGACAGCTCCCTGCATCGATTTACACTTGGCAGACTCATTTTCATTTTCCCAGGATGCATTCTGCTGCCTGCAGTTGTCATGGCATTTAATTTAAGTTGAAACACACACCGACATATGGAAACAAAAATTCTTTGAAATTAGAGCAAGTCATTATTGTACCTGCAAATGCACTTTCAATCCAATATAACATAATATAATGTATATATTCATATATATACTGTATATACGGTCTCCAATTTAACCCAAGGAAAAAAAGGATTGCTTTGTTAAGCACAAAATAAAAAAGGAGACAAATGTAACTGCTTCCTCACCTTCTGTCGGGCAGAATTGGAACCCTCCAGCCTTTGATAAAGCTAAGGTTGTAGTCGGACAGCTCCACCTGCAGGGGGAGTTTAGGCACCCACACCGTCAGCTCCAGTGGCGTGCTCAGGTGCTCGTAGCTGAAGATGACTCGGGCGTTCATGGAGCCCCGTGTCTCCTTCCCGTTCACGAAGACATAGTCACAATTCATGGAAACCTGCAGAAGACAGGATCACATGAAGGTCAGGAGTCCGAGTCTATCTATATGGTAATGATGACGTCTGCAGTGGAGTAGTGAAGTGATGTTTGATGATGCGCGGTAGAGCAGGCACGCAGCTGTCACTTCTACAACTCAACCGCCGGAGCTTCTCAAGGTTGAGTTTGACAGCTGAGCCTAAAAAAATACAACAAAAAGCATTGATGTTTTATGGATCTGGATGTCGAGTGAGAGTGAAGCTCTTTACGATATCACAGCTGATACTGGATGCTTTTAAAAGCCTCTCTAAACTGTACTTGAATTGTATCATAAGTTGAGTTTCTCCACTCCACCACGTTTAGTCTCTTCCCACAGTCACTGGAACCTGGAGTTTGTACCAAACTGTACTAAAATGGCAGATAAAAACATTGTTCCTACCAGGAATTGGTACGGTGGATAAAATATTGCTGGAGAGCGTTCTGGAGTTTGGTACAGCCTCTGGGGGAACTTTCTTTGATTTTACAAACATAATAGCAACAATCTGACAATAAAAACACACATGGACTATTAGACGTCAGATTATTAAACTATGAGTGTGTGTGCATGGGTTTGTGAGTGTGTCCAAACCTTGCCAACATATAGATAAAAATAGTCTTGTAATCATGGTCCAGGAACAGAGGAAGCAAAGTTAATGTCAGGTTAAATCGACCCGGTCTTTGCTTTGGCACAAACATAGTTTTACAAACATCTAGACTCCCAAGCACCACATAAAAAGAAATAAATTCTTGCTTCAGCAGCCAAACAGGTGGGTTAAGCACAGCTGATAATTCTTTAAAAAAAAAAAATAACCACAGTGTCTGGAGAAGCTTTCTTAGACAGACCTTGTCATTAACTCTCAAAAAAGAGTGATAAAAAACAAAACTCCATTTTAAACACAAACAACAGTGCATGTCTTTGGCTCTAGTAATTAAAATATATCACTTCAACTTGAACATTTTGCTATGTTTAAAAGCACCTCAAACTAAGCCGCCCAAATGAATGTTCAACAGCAGTGTTCCCCAATTGCTGTTGTCTTCACTGAGAAAATATTTCCTAATCAAATATAGTTGCATTATTGATGATGGAATCCTAGCCATTCTATTGGTCAGTTCTACGGTTGATATGGGTATGGATCAAGTGTAACTAATAAACAGATGGGGCCAAAAGGAAACATTATTTCTCTGGGGCCCGACACAAATTCCCCCACGGACCAGCACCGCACCCTGGCCTAGTGGTTGGGGACCACACAGTACAAAGCAAATAATATGTAGAAGTCATACAAAAAGGCTAGAATAACAAAACAATTTTAGCCCTGCAGGCACATGTATAGGGAAAATGTAGGCGTTGCAGTGGAAAGGCACAGTTACCACCACCATATAAACCAATTATACAATATGGAGAAGCTTGGCAGGCTGGATGGCATAGCTGAATGTGCCACATCCAGCCCCCAAACCCTAGTTTTCCCATGTCTAATTAATAATTACCGGTTTTTATAGTTTCACTACAAAACAAGTAAAATATCTTATTGTGCGATTTTTTTATACATTGAACTTCTAAGGCTGTAAGCAATACAACCCTATATTGGAAACAAAACCATATAGTAAAAAAGCCTCAACCATCTGCATTTCCCAGATAATATTCATTGTGTAAATCACAGTAGTAAAGATAACGCTGTGTTTTGTTCATGACTTGGCTGAAACCCCTCTCTAAAAAGAGGCTGTATGTAGATAGTTCCAACACCATCCCGGGGCAAAGACGTGGAACAAATCAGTGAACATAAGCTGCCGCTGCTGCTTCATCAGAATTAACAGTCTGTGCTGTGGAAGAAGCAGAACTGAGATCCACTGCTGCAAACATTGCTTACTTTGCCGTAGAAACCCTGTCCCTAATCTAATTGGCATCTTTTATGCAGTCCAATTAGTGCTCTCTACTAGCCGGGCTTTGTTGAGCTTGTACAGTACAAATTAAGCATTCAACCCACACCCTAACTGCACCATCCATCAAGATACCTCCTCCCATAGAGATCAATGAAATATTTTGGGCACCAGATAAACCAACAAAGGTTTGTTGGCAAAAAGACTATAAAGGCCTGACACCTGATAAGTTTTACCAACTATATTTACCTTGTTAAGAATATCAACTTAGTGTAGATGTTAGTACTCTATCAACTCTTAGATAAAAGAGTGGATGACACAGAGTGATATTGTTCTGTAACTCATTACTGCTTTAAGTGTAAGCAGAAGCAAACTTTGGTTCAAAACCCTTCTGGAGGTTCTTAGTGGAGTCAAACAAAAAGCAGATGTGCAGCCCAGTTTTATTTATCATAAATACTTGTCTCCCTCCATCACTAAATTATTAACTGCAGCACATCAGGAAGGCTTTGCTTTTGAGCTCCCAGGGAAGATTTATCAGGCGGTGGGAGGTAGCTGGCATTGTAATCAGAGGATCTAATCTTCAGCAAATGGAGGTCGGGACGGCTGGTCTTCTCAGGGCTGAGAATTCATCATCACTGGGAGGAGGTCAGTGACATAATCCTGCCCCCTGCCTGGATGCAGACCAGACAAACCTTGGTGGGTGGAGGAGAGAGGGTGCTCTTAAGATGACAGTTGCCACCTTTGGTTGAGTTAAGAAAATTTTATTAAGATCTGACCTGATGGGGCCGTGTGTCTGCTGACATGTCTTATCAAAACAAGGCTAAGAATTAATCTTTAAAATTAATTTATTTTCCATGTAAAAAGACGTTTTTTTTGTGTTTTTGTCTGAGGCAAATTAATAATTTGCCTTATTTCCTTGCCAGATCTCAGGTATTTAAGGTAAAAACAAACAAGAAATATACTAATATTCATAGTTATATTTCATGATCATAGTTTATAATAATATACCTAATTATTGTACTTTTCCAGCCATATGGTGCACAGAATTATTCGGCACACTGTCAATAAACATGTCTATTTTTGTTCTTCCGTCAAACATAAGGTTTGGTACAACAGCGTTGATTCCAGCCTCAAGATTGAAATCCACTTTATCAGTGTGTCTCTTAACAGGTGTGGACTTTTAGGATCCTTTTATACGAACCACAACAATATAGTGGAAGCGTTGTATGAATATGCACTGTCCAAACACAGCACAGTACAGTATTACTCCACAAGGTACTACTGCAGCTGTAATACTCCGACAAAAATGTGGTGCACATTTGTAGCTTACCAGAGTCATACATAAACACAGTTGAATGTCAGTAAACACAACCAGAATCCACATGCAAGGCTTATACGTTATAAGGCGCACTGACAACTTGAGAAAATGATATAGGTTTTGACATGCGCCTTATGGTCCAATACAGTAATTCCTTGGAAATAAATTACAGTAACTTCACAGCAAAAACTGAATGATAGATATGGGCTATAGAAGCTTAGGGAAAATTAGTTAATTAATGACAGAAAAAAAAAATCCCACCATGTTTTCCTAAAGAGAGATTATGCTCCTTCAAGCTGAACGTTTCAAGGTCAACTTAAATATTTTCATAGCACACTTCCCTTAAGTCTTTGCTAATTTGTCATCGCTGGTATGGAGTGATTTCCAAAATAAGAATTAGAGTGAAGAGGGAGTCAGTCTGCACAGTGACTCTGGACATGATGATTAATCGCAGCGCGGCTGCTTCATGAGTTGAGAACATCTGTTTGACACAAATACCCTTCTACCCTACAGACAAACACACTCTTCCACCGACACACACACACAGACACACACACTGGCGTGCAAACACAGCAGTTGAAAAACTTGGTCCTAGCTGCACCACTGCTTCAGCTCCCACGGCCTTTGATAAAGTGAGCTGGCTAATTGCAAGTCAAAAGCTGTTAGCCACCGCGGGTAGCAGTGCGCCTGTGGGGGTTCAGTTAGGAGGGGCTTCAGCACTGTGAGCCGCAGCTCGCCATCAAGCCGCCATTGCTAATGTACTGTGGCACCATCCACAGTGCCAGCAGATTGCCTGGGTGGAGACGGATCACCGGAACTACTAAGTGCTGCCTTCATCGCTGACGGGTCACATGATGCAGAGCAAAAAATGGTTGGGTTAATTAAGGTGAAAACACCTAGGGGGCGTTCACTCATTTATTCTATGACATGAACTGGATACATTTCCAGAACTTCTGTCCTGTGGCTAAATATGTTACACTGAGTTAGACATGTTTTGTAAAAGAATAAGAGAAGTCAGACGCTGGAGGCAGTGTTGTCTTGTCTGATCACACATAATCTAAAAAAATTATGGTTTTTATGTCATAGACAGAAGTTAAACTGTAGAGATACTTCATAGTCAATGCATCATTGAAGTTGTACTCCTACGACCTCTAAAAAAAATAAAAAATAAAAAGTCTGGACTAAAACTTCATATGGTTTGTAAGTCAAACACTGAAAAACACCTCAGCATATTTAGTTTGCTTATATCTATAAAACTATCTATTTTTACATATATACGGTACATATAAAATTATATATATACACATATATATACATGTATATATATATATATATACACACACACACAAAAGGTTGTATTACTGTTTATGTAAGTGTTACATGACTCTTAGCTCTTCTAGTCAAATGACTCTTCTTGTGCAGTCATGTTAGCCATGTTGTAATTGCTGCAAATAAATAGTTATTTGACAAAAGAAAAGTTGGAGGAAAAATTCATCATTCAAATCATTATTTCTAACCTTGTCTGCGTCTTACTTACATTTTCTATTCATTTAACAACTCATGATGGTAAGTAAAAGTGCGGCTTTTCATTTAAAACACAAAACTGTCTGGGTGACCCTGAAATTTTGAACAGAAGTGTATGAAAATAAGATATTGGCATAACCTTTACAGTTTAATTTTATTTCTCTTTAAGAGCCTGCTACTCTTTCGTGAGTAAATTCATTGTTAACTTGGAGTAATAATATATTTTATGTATGTATATTTAACCAGTTTTAACTGGGTTTGTTTAAACTGTTTCCTGCTCGAGGACCAACGTTCAGTGTTGTAGAAATAGCGCCAAAGTTACATGAACTACACGGCCCACAATGCACTGCGGAAACAGACTAAGCGACTTGCTAAGCTCTGAACTGTTTTAAAACTAAACCAAAATTACCGACAAAATCGATTTACAAAAGCGAACAGCGAGGTATCTACTTTTGCCGCTTCTCTATCCAGTTTTTAAAGAATATAAGCCAAATATACTCACGCTGGAATCGCTATATTTTCTGTCCGGTAGCATAGAGTGTCCCAGTGGGAACGTTAGGATTGTTCCATCTTGGGACGGGGAAACAATTGGCATGGGGGGGATAGTTTGTCGGTTTATATGTTATTATAGTGCAAACATTAAACATAAATCGTGTCATACTAAAATATGTTTGACAATAGGTTTAGTTATTAGTTATGTGGTATAAAAACACAGGTATTTTTGATAATCACATCATAGAGCTTAAATGTCACCCCTGTTGTAATGAACTCCACCTATTATCCAATCACAGTATGGTAATTGAGGGAAGAATCAAGAAGATTCTTGCTCAGACTACAAGCACAGTTAACAAACAATCACTAAACTTCATCTTAAACTTATTTTTCTGTTTATTTTGTTAAATATGAGGTCAGGGCGGTGACATCTCTGCATCTCACCATGTATTTAGCGAAACGTTCGATGAACATGAACGTTCGATATGCGGCAAACAAAAATCGCTGCAGCATGAAACATGGCCACCTCCTGCTGACTGCCAGAAGACGAGCAGCTTTGATGTTTCATGCTGTACAGCTTCGGGATGTGGAGCACTGCCAGATTTCAGCAGCTGCGGAGATTTGTGTTGGGTCACAAATTTTCACAGACTGCACAAATACGTCGGTGCGCATCAAACCTGTCGCAGATTCTGGAGGTGAAGGACGAGCCGTTAAATAAAATAACATCTCAATGTGATGAGTTCTACATCCCAGCTGTCACTTCTGTTTGTTCAGGCCTGGGACATGAGTTTTACTGTCACCGTAGTATCAAACAATGCACAAAGTTTTGTGAGTCTGGTGTTTCATAGCCCTTTACACTTCCTTTATTAAAGACTAATATTTTATCTACCCTTAATCCTAATCTATAATCAAATAATACTTAAAATATGTGTAAAATTAAAGACTGAATATCATATCTCATTCCATTACACCTTATCCCAACTTGGCTTTTTGTTGTCTATTACATCACACCACATTAGATTAGATTAGATTGGGCTTGAGTCTCTAGATTGATTTGGTTAAGACACGTTACTTGATGCTAAAGCCACTTCCTGTCAGGGTATTTGCACTGCACTTACATTCAGAGTCTGATCTATAGGGAAAAGGTCATAAAGCTTTGTTTTGGAGGGGAAAGAAAAATCGACTTGAGCTCTGGCCTTAAACCCGGCCAACACCTTCGGGATGGAGCGGAACAGTGACCATTGGACACTCTTCATCAGTAATTGACCTAACCAATGCTCCTGTGGTTGGAAGGAGACAAATCTCTGCCATGAGGCTATGAGTTGTGGTCCAGAGCATGAAACAAAGGACAGAGAATCTTTAGAGGAAGTTCCTTGTTTTAAAAACCAACAGATTCATGTTAGGTTAGTCCAGAGCTTCTCAATTATTTTCTGTTACGCCCCCCCCCCCACCCCCGCACCTCTTCCCCCCCCCCCCCCCCCCCCCCCAACACACCACCCACTCTCTGCCGCAACTATAAATAATAGCTTTTGTCTATAAAATAGTTCTAGGTACACCTCTGCATAACATCGTATCCTTGTTAACATAAAGAAAACAAAAAGAAAGAGATATAGTTCAATTTACAAGGATGTGCATTTACACTTTATTGTAGTACGGCGGAAAAAAAGCATGTTCCCCAGGGTCAAAAGCGCCCCCCTCAGCATCACACCACGCCCCCCCAGTGGGGCCCCGCCCCACAGTTTGAGTAGCACTGGGTTGGTTGTACTAGACAGGTTTATCATTCATTTGTTCATGTACAGGAAGATCTCACTGATTCCTCTTCTATCATCGAGTTACTGACAATACCTTAGGGCAAGCAATAATATGAGGTATAAACCTAATGCTCCACATTCATGAACTTGGAGTTTATACAGTAGGTGCCACTAAATGTGGTCAGTTCGCCAATATATCGCTGCAGGCAGCTATTGTCAGGAATGTAGCGCAGACCTCAGCAAACTATGGCCCGAGGGACGGATGTGGCCCAATTAGCATTTTTATCTGGCCTAACAAACCTGTCCAAATTACACAGTTTATTGACACTATCATTATGCGTTTGCCTTATCTTGCAAGGCCAGCATTTCCAAATAGATGGTGTAAAAAGACGATAAGCATTTATTCATAACTTCCACATGTCTTGTATTTTAGTTCACACAAATGCTAATCTATCTACTCCTGACTGGGCTCAAGTGTCAGCTTTAAGAACTCATCACGGCCCGCAATATATTCATAAATCTTCTTCCTCTTCTCCTTTCAGCTTGTACCATTTTCAGGGGTTGCCACAAGTCAGCAATTTCCACCTCACCCTGTCGTCTGTATCTTCTACTTTGACTCCATGTCCTCCCTCAATGCATCCGTAAATCTCCTCTTTGTCTCCTACCTGGTAGCTCCATCTCTAGGATCATTCTCCTACCAATGTATCCACTGTCCCTCCTGTGAAAACCATCTCAATGTAGCTTTTTTTCTCCAAACTTTCATGTCTCTGTTGCAAAATATTCATAAATATATCAAAATAATAACCCAGGCCAGCTTTAGTGATTGAGTGTAGTGGCTTTGAATACACAAACCAAAAGATTGGGGTCACCCAGGCATTTTTTTATGTTTTTCATGAAAAGTCTCATTTTTATTTACCACTATGAGTTGTAAAATTAATAGAAAATATGGTCTAGAAGAAAATATAGTCAGTGTTCTGGTTGTACCATCAGAATTCCAAAGCAATAGTTGCTGGAAATGGGCCTCCAAATACTATGTAGATATTCCACCAAAAAACAGACATTTGCAGCTAAAACAGTCATTTATCACATTAGCAATATATAGAGTGTATTTTTGTTTTGTTTAACATTGAAAATAAACTGTGTTTTATCTTCTTGACGAGACCCCAAACTTTTAAACAATGGTGTAGATCTGAATAGAACCTACTGTCAAAACTAAGACATGATGCTTTTATCAGGAGGACAATGTCAGGACTCGTTCTCCATAATCACAAAAGCGTTGAGTGTTTTATTCCTGACTGGCCCGCCCTCCATATCTGTCGGACAATAACGACATCTGACTGTTAATCAGCTAAAATCTCTAGAAAGCCAATGCCATTGTTAGCCTCATTTCCTCAAGTTAGTTTCGTGTATTTCTTCCTGAACACGTCAGCGTGCACTTGAAAAGTACGCCCGTGACATTGCCTTCCATTAAATGAGGCACCAAGTTTTTCAATCACCCCCCGAACACTGTTCCCTCAAGAGACTCCAAAGTTCCAGCTTTTTCCCCAACACATAATTTTTCACACTCAACACCATTAATTCTACAAACAACAGGCTAATGGAGGCTGCCTCATTTAGCTAACACAGCTAAATGAACTCATCGCTTTCAAGGCTTCTCAAAGCCAAAAAATAAATAAATAGATAAATAAAAGCTCTGTAACTGCCACAAGACGCACAATCTTACTAATGCTGCCCATATGTCAGCCTTCATCCAGCATCGGTTTGATACATATGTTATTCCTAAATGGAGAACTCCATTTGGCAGCGCCGTGGTGGCAATTCATTTAGTGGATGTTTAAATTTGACAATAAAGTCCGGGGTAATTGTGGCTCCTTTCTGGAAACACATGGCGCGGCTGTGAGAATGCGAGGACGTCACCAAGATGACTCAATTTTTCTTCTTTATTCTCTACTGTTTGTGTGTCATTGACATTGAGACGATGAACGAGCGAAAAAAAAAAATTATTGAACAAACACACTTGTCCTTCTGGAGTGTCGGCGAAATGGGCCGGGAGAAAAAATAGCTTCAGCTGTCAATGTTTAGAGTCCAGTGACTTTTACTCAACCGAGGGTTCGATTTGATCAGATTATATTTAATGATACAATTACAGTATCTTCTTCTTATCCCAAGAGATTAGATGTGAGTCTACTAGAATCTGTTTGGTTGGATAAAATTACAGATTAAGGTGAGGGAGATAACCTCAAATGAACTCTGGCTCCTGCAAATAAATCGACATTTGGTGGCTTGATATTAGGGCAGTGACAAAGGTTACGACTAAAAATCCAGATTAAATAAGACTAGGATTTATTAAAAAAAAACAAAAAACAGACATGTTAATCCAGGGTAAATTCAATCAGATTAGAAAAGAAAAATAGTTAATAACTCATGAACACTGTCAACAGGTCTTGACAGGGAGTACAGTACAATGGATCGTTATGCAGTCAAATAGATTAGATGTACCAGATTACACTAGATTATGGTAGATTATGTTGGACACTTCTGGCTTTCATTAAACAGCTGGGATGTTAGCTATCGACCCTGAGAGTCACACCAGCTTCGCTAATCTCATCTCGTCTCGTCTCTCTCTCGCTCTGCGTTTCTACTTTTGCATGTGAATCTTTTATTCGCTGCTTTTCTTGGGGGATGTTTTATTGAACTGTCATGACTGCTGGATTTCCTCAGCCTGAAGGTCTCGGATTAAATTAGCCTCTCGTGCTCAATGTGGAACCCACTGGAGCACAGCCCACTCAATAACGCACACGCGCAACTTGTCTTTAACGGATAATGAAAAATGATAAATGACGTGCAGAGGCCAGGCGTCCCTGCGTACCGCGCCCGCTCGGTTCAATACAAATTCACCGCCAGCAAAGCCCCGCCCGTCCATAAGACACACCATTAATCTGTGTGTCCAATTGATCCAATTGATCCAGGTCTGACTGTATTGGATGTAAGCTGCAGTCTTTTAATAAGAACTGATTTGTTCACAGGCCAGTTTGACAGACGTCGCTGATCGTACTTTTACTGCTCTGAGGCTTCACTTGGTAAAAGAAACCTTCAATCAAAGCCACCTGACCTGACCTTGACGAGCTGCCAACCGTGGACGAGCTCAACCCAACAACATGGGTTTCATTGTTTGATGGGGAACACGTGGATATATAGACCGCCTGACATGGATCACATTCAGAATGCTTTGTTATAAAACATATTTTACTACTGTACGCCACGGTTGTGCTTTCTCTTGCAATCCACACAGAACACTAAAACTGAGAAAAGCCACAGGATTGATGAATGACATGTGCAACATATTTAATATAGTAAAAGGGCACCTGTAAATTGGAATTTCCACTTTAACTTGAGGCAGAAAAAGGGGGGTTAATTTTAGATCAAGGGTCTCTTCAACGGAGGGCCACGTCAGCTTTCAGTGTTCAATAAAAAATAAAAATAATAAAAAAGATCCGTTTCCTATAGATTCTGTGTAATACAACACTTAACCAGAAGGAGGCTGTGGATCCAGGTGAACAGGTTTTACCATAAAATATGGAGAAGAAATCTAAAAAATATTATTATAAATTAAACTTCCACATCAAGGTGGGGGCCGCAAAATATTGTTCCACGGGATGCAAATGGCTCACAAACCACCAGTTTGAGCCCGTGTTTTAAACTAATTGATTTCTTAAAAAAAAAAAACATGAAATGTAATGCAAACATAATAGGTTATATATCCGGAAAGTAAAAAGTTAAACCTTTAATGATAACAAGGGAAACATAAAAAAAATCTGAAGAAACAAACAAAAAAAGTAAAAGACTAAAATTTTCCTTATTTGAATAAAATTTCAGCTGAACTGAAGAAATGAAAAATTAAAATGAAAAAAAGAAATAAATTAAAGAAAATAAGAATACATAATTTAAGCTTAGACAATTAACAAATTAACTATTTTTTACTACTTGTAATTTTAGTTTTAGTAAAACAACATTGCCAGGGGCTGTTACAGAATTATCTTATAAAAGTGTAGTGATTCATGCCAGTGTCCCTTGTAACCAGGTTGTGTAGGTTATGGGGTAATATATCTCGCATTTATAAATGCTAAATGCATGAAAGGGTTAGAGCTAAACATATTCAGAAAAAATATGTCGTTATCATACATCCCTTCCTGCTGCTGCTGCTCGTAAAAAGGCTTGAGCTGATTTTTTTTTTTTTTTTTTTATGAATGAGAGGACGTGTAGCAGAGACGGAGTAGAGGAGTGTGAAATTGAAGAAGCAGCTGTATCGCATCGCTGTGTAGTTTTCAATGAAAGTCACATTAAACTCTCAGGAGGGAAGGAGGAACATTACAGATGTTAAACTTGGATTACGCAGGAATAAATCAACCGAGGAGGTCGAGGAAAAAGAGATATTAAATTTTAAAAAAATATTTAATGGGGTCAAAGCACAGCATTCTTAATATTCGACCTGAAAGTACTTAGCATTTCAGGCAGAGAGAATCTGACAAGTGACGATAGCTGAAGTTGCAGGAGTGCCAGGACGAAATGGGAACAGGAAGGGACTTATTGTTACTTAAAGGTTAGAGATGTAAGAAAATGTGGTTCCAAACTCATTATCTCTTGCTGGGAAAAAAAAAATCATCTTCATCGTCTTATTCATTGCTGCATAGGTGTCAAACTCTGGCCCTGGAGCCAAATCTGGCCCACAGTGTAATTATTTTTGGCCCGTGAGATAAAATCAAATGTGTACTATAGTTGGCCCACCAGAATGTAGACCTTATATACTGTCAGAATTTGTTATTTTGGTAATGCATGCTTTTTGTTATAGCACATGCATTTTGTTCTGAAAATAAAGATTTACATTGAAAATGATCTGAAAATCAACAAAGAGACAGAATAAGATAAAAATACTAATGATGTGTGATTTTTTTTCAATTGCTATTTCTCATGTGTTGATACACATAATAGTTGATGAAAAAAAATATTTCATATCCGGAGACAAGTGAAAACATGCACGTTTATAGTTAATTTCTCAATATATATTGAGTTTGGCCCCTGACTTCATGACAGTTTTCAATTCTGGCCCGCTGTGATATTGAGTTTGACACCTCTGCATTACTGGGTTGCAGGAGCGGCACAGTCTCCACAACTGCCACCCAAATCACACAGCACCATATTAAGCAGACTGGAAGTTAAGTGCGTCGGGACGGTGCACAACCTTGTGGGAACCAGGAAGCTTGTAGATTTATAATAAGAACATTATTGTGTTTCTTATCGTTGTAGTTGTCCAAAGGTGTGAATGCTAGTGTGAATCACCTCATTTATGCAGCCCTGTGATCTAATACATTTTTATCCGAGAATATAACTAGACAGCAGCTAAAAGACCAAACCAGTGGATGCAGTGACTTCACTTTGACTTCCTGCAGACTCAACAGCAGTCGATATGAAACCAACACCGACTCAGACTCAGAGGAAATTAGCAAAGAACCTACGACTCACAGCTCAGTTTGTCCATTAAAGCAGATTAAAGTGGGATCACAACACGTTGCAGCCGGCGTGATAATGCAGTTATTATTTTCAGTCAATTACAGACATAATAGACTTCACTGTGGGGCGAGAAAGATTCCGCGCCGTTGTTAGCGCCGTTGCCGCTGCAAGACATGATGAACATATTGAAAAAAGAGCGGACGTGACCTTAAGAGGATGTAAACAATTTATAAAGCATGTCGTCTTATTCAAATGTGCAGCGTTAGAGACAAAGGCGACCACACTTCTCATTATCCTTCAGCAGAAGGAAGGTAATTCATCACAGCGGGGAACAAGTTGGGGAAATATCACACACTCACACACACACAGGGATGGGAGAGAATAAAGATGGCGTTAGAAAAAGTCAGAAATAAACACAGGCTTAAGATGAGCTGTCCTTGAACACTCTGGAAACTGATTTTAAAGGTCCACTATAATAAAAAATAAAAAAAGAGAGAGAAAAAGTGAGCTGTGTACTAATATTTTACACTCACTTTCTTTTACTGTTTACATATTTTATATTTTTCTTCCATCTATCTATTGTCATCCACTTATCTGTTACCAGGTTGCGGGGCCAGCAGTCTCCAGCACTGCCACCCAAATCACACAGTACCGTGTTGTACCTTCATGTAGTAGGTGAGCCCACTGGAAGTTAACTGCCCTAACCGGGTTTCGAACTTGCCCAGGAACCCAGGTGAACCCTGGAGTTTTGCACCAACGACAGAGACATTGCATCTGGGCAAAATTGAAGGCCTATGTTTTTCTTTATTCTTATTATTTTTACAGTAAGTTACGATAAGTTACCTTTCAGCTAAGTATTTTGTTACTTTCTCTTATAGCTTTTATTTAGGGATTTTGAGCTACCTAACTTTTTATTTATTTACCTCTAAAACTTGTATTTCTCTTTTTTACATTGTTGACTGTATACATGAGCTTATTACTATCTTTTTTATTTTTATTCTTTCTTCGTCTACATCAAGTTCACATTTGAAAAACTTTTTTTTTTTTTCAAACTAAATTTGCTGCACTCAGATATATTTTGGAAAATTCCCCTGTCATGTATTCAGTTTCCACTTCAGTATTGCAGTTTATTAGTGTAAAATAGTGTTGAACACATTCCGCACTGAAAGGTAAAAATGGTTAAATTGTTTGGATTCCACGGTTCAGAAAACATGTCACGGTTCTTTTTTTTTTTTTTCCCCGCTTCTCCTTTGCAGCAGCGCTGATTCATACAGTGGTTTATGAACATCTATTGATTTTATCTGGAGCATAAGGCAGAAATCAAATCAGCCCGCTCACACACGGAGCAGCTCCGATTGAAGTCTTTCTGCTTTCTCCCGTGCTGAGCCACTCTGCAGGATTAGGAGAGGGAATAAAAAAAGGAACTGCATTTTCTAAATTGACTCTCGGATAAAAAGCACCTGAGGGAATCAGGTTGGGTCTACCTTAACAATGTCTTCATTGGACGACTTGCACTGCACCGAGGCAGAGACGTCAGTGACGGCTCCGTTCATCTCTATGGACACCATCTTCACAGGGATGGCCACGGTGCGGCCGGTCAGGATGGCGGTGTTGATGATCTCAGTGTCCTGCCGAGACACAAGGACACGTGGAGTGTTGAAAAAAACATATAAATACAGTATTACAGTTGGTAAAAACAGATTGAGACACTTTGGACATGTTCAGAGGAGGGACAGTGGATACATTGGTACAGTAGAAGAATGATCCTAGACATGGAGCTACCAGGTAGGAGATAAAGGGAAGATTGATGGATGCAGTGAGAGAGGACATGGAGGTAGTTGGAGTCAGAGTAGAAGATACAGAGGACAGAGGAGAGAAGTTGGTGAAAACATCCAGATGCCTCTGTTTCCAGGTACAAACAATCCTTATGGACATCTGCACTTTTGAGGCCTACGTAGCACCCCCTGGTGGTTTCTACAATCACACTTTTTAGAGGGAAAAAACAGGGGGCTGACTTAGTCATCAATAAAGACCTGTTCAATTTCACAAATTAAACACAAATTATTCCAAAAAAATTAATAAATAGACCTTTGCCTCATTGAGAAATGTCTTGTTGGATCCGTAAAACTTGGTACAGTATTTGATTAGCCCTGATCCAGAGACTCCTCCCGGCTGTGACTGATTAAATTTAATCCCAGCTCCGTCAATTTGTCTCAGACAGTTAGGGAGGCTTGTTTTCTAATGTGACTCCTTGTTTCCCCTTTTTTTTTACTGAGCTGATATAACAAAGCCAATTTGGGGGAGACAAAGTGCAGCCGAGCTGTGTGGAGAATGGACCGAGCTCTGGGGTGATATCCTAATTGAAAGTCATCATCCCCGGGCTCTGCTCGCTGTTTTGGCATCTGCTAAGTATTACACCGAGACAGAATCTTCACAATTAAATGTGCTCTGCTCTGGGAACACTAATTATGCTTTACCTGAACCCAGGCTGAAACAATGAGACTCAGTCATGGCTGCACACAGTCATCGTTCTCACTTTAATTACAGTCTTGAGCAACCAAACACTCGTCCAGAACCAAAAAAATTGAAATATTAAAACTAATATTTATTCAAACAAATGCAAATTTTTTTGTTGGGTGCAGAACTGGAGTGGAGACTTAAGAACTTTGGACGTTGGAAAAAAACAAAACAAATAAACAGTATGCTGTCAACTATAAATTAACAATGTTTTGATATAAATTTATTAATTAAAAATGACTAGATATTTCAGGCCAACTGTGTTGTGATGTAGTTAGCTGCCTGCTGGTGCCCCCGTTGGGCAGTTGGTAGCCTAGTGGTTCAGGAAATTTTTTGGTCCGCAAGGCCCCGGTTTAAATCCCCCTACCGCTAAGTTACTGCTGAGGTGTCGTCCCCACGTGGGTTAAATGCAGAGGCGTCATTTCCTGAAAGATACTCCTGAGGAATTGATTAAGTTCTTAAAATAAAAATAAAAATACAGGACTTGTGAGCTAAGAGTCCTGGGTTTGATTCCCATAAAAACCAAACAGCAACAGATAAATAATTTCCCTAGTCTTGGATCAAAAAAAGTAGGTAAAAAAATAAAAATAAAATCAGTGGATCGTACAACAGGTACAACACAAGGTTTCAAACTATCAACCTGTGTTAATATGAACATTGTCACAATAAATAAATATGAAAACAGGAATATAGCGAGTCAAGAAAGAAAAAAAAAAAAATTTGAGATTTTTTATGACGTTAACCATCAATTTCAATGATTTGTTCATTCAACATCTGTTAAAATCTGACTTCCACTCTTTTCCCATGAATACATTGAAGCAGTGAAGACAATAGTAAAACACTGAATCAATAAAAAAAAATGCAATAAAAATATGAAGCTCACAGTGTAACTCAGGCAAACAGCCCAGGTCTGACAGTAAGACAGTGTGTCAGACAGTGAGACAGGGTGGTCAGGCCATTAAATGTGCTGACGAAGCAGTCGTTATTCTACACGTGCGTGACCTAAACACTCGCTGCTTTTTGAATAATGTAAACACTTTGATTCTCCAGATGCATCACACAATAATCACACTCTACATGTGAGACGGCGACGTGTGGCTCCCGGCTGTGACATTTGTGCAAAGAAAAAAACATCATTTCTTATTTAACATATGCTGAAGCTGCTGCGGAGCAGAGCGGCTAATGGAGCCAGAAATATGGCAGCTGCACCTTCACTCTCCTCTTCGTCAAAGACATAAAATCTTGTTTTATGCAAGAAGCTTTCAGTGGCTCAGTGTTAATGGGACGCTACTGTTATTCTTTAAGGTGGTATTAAGAATGAGGTATTTTAACCACTTAACAGGAAGCTGATCTATAACGCTGACTCCTTAAAAATAAAACAACAACAACAACATAATGCTTCTGCAACAAAATACATTGAGATTTTTTTTTTTTTTAATGACATAGACACAAAAGCTTTTGGTTTAATGCTGCTTTCTTTGCTGTCTTGGTTTCTTTTCAGGAAAGTCTTATAAAAGGATTGAAACAGTCAGAAAAAAGAAAAAAACACATTTCTGCAGTGACATGCTGTTTTGCAAAGTCTTAGGAAGTTTGGAAAAGGAAGGTACTGTTGTAGATCAGAGATTCTCAGCTGGTGGGTTGCGACCCAGAAGTGGGTCCCAGATCTGTTTATGGTTGGGAATAATAAAACTTTCTTAAAAAATAATAATTTTTGCTTTTATTTTTAAGTGTTTTGTTACGTAGCCATTCAATCACACTCCATCGCAGTAGGTGGCGATAATGGACTGTAATCCTTATTTACTACTGCCACTTGTTTGTTTTTAGGCAAATTAAGTTGGCAAAACTTAAATACGACACAGAATAAATAGAGGACTGTCGGTGGTCATAGTTTCACTTTTGATTTAGTTTTTTTTTATTTCATTTTTTTATTTTCAGAACAAGTTACTGAGTTTGGTTACTGAAAGGTTACTGAATGTTATATTAGATAAATTTGAGGAGAAGACGTTTTTCTTGGGTCACTGATTGTCATTAATGTGTGATGGTGGGTCCTGAAGCCCAAGCAATTGTTAATTAGCATTATGGGAAATCATTGCCATCTACTGTTAAGGACCTTGAATTGATGCTACTATTGCCAGTAAAAGGTGTATGACCTACTAAAAACAGGTCCTTGACCCAAAACTGGACTGGACCCACCAGTTGAGAGTCAGTTGTGGTGGTTCTCATTGGCAGAGTAGGGATGGCAGTCTTGGCAGTAGAGGCAGCAGTCTCCACGACTGTCACCCAAACCAACCCCTGCCATATGACCTGCAGGTGGTGAACCAACTGGAGGTTATGTGGGTGGAGCACTTCAGTGGCAACCTGCCCGCTGGTGACTTGAAACCTTGCAAAATGAAGTTCTTCCTAAACTACTGAACCACCACCACTGCCCGTGGACGAACAGTTGGAATGAAATCACTTCATTTGTTTAACTTTTTGCCCTTTTGCTCTTGAATGTAAACTTTACCGAGGCGGGAATTGCACGGAGGCAGAGAGCGATCTAATTCTGCTCTGCAGCTAAACACATCTGGGTACAAATGCGTACTAATCCCAAATGTCAAGAGGGCCAGGGATGCAAAGTAAACCTTATGTTGGAGCAGATGTGCAGTACACAGAGTCATAACTGCAGCTCGAGTGGATTTAATGGAGCTTCAGGTGCACAACAGTAGTAATTATGCAAATACACAACAGAAAACCAAGACTTATTATTCTTAGAGAGCAGCAGCCTCTTAACCAACAACCGCAGGAGATAGAATAGTTCGAATTCTGATTTGTATGTGAGCGTGGTATGATCTTGGAGGATTGCACTGAAATTTCAACACTTGTGGTGCATATGCAGAGGTTTTTGAATATTGATGATGTCAATGAATAGAAAGAGAATAGAAATGTAAGATATAGTTCAACTAGTTTAATTTGCTCACTGTTTGAAATTGTATATTAAAACTTTGTCAAAAAAGGAAATATCAAGGAAATACTACATCAGTGTCCCCCACAGACCAGGTAAATGTCTGGTACTTTTTTCATGGAGCAGTTGTTAAGTTGTGGCAGAAAAATATCCCTTAATAAAATGAAATTTCCGTTGTTCAGAAATATTTTCCTACCTATAAAATCTTCCTACCAGAATTTACTGTGTATGCAGACAACAAGGGTTTCTTAAGTGCACACAGCCTATAATTTTCTCCTACCAGACCAGTATACTAGGTTAAATTCTTATATCAATAATTCATGTCATTTTGACTTTATTGTTGTTGAAAATATTTCCTAATCAAATATAGTTGCACTATTGATGATGGAATCCTAGCCATTCTATTGGTCAGTTCTTTTGTTCATATGGTTATGGATCAAGTAGAAGTAGAAGTATTTTTCTGAGGCCCGGCACCAATTCACCCACAGACCAGTACCGGTCCCCGGCCCACGGGTTGGTGACTACTGTACTAGATGACCATGACGTTAAAGGCTTGTAGATCGCTTCATAGTCTCCCAGTGAACAAGATATAAAAATAGACAACTACTGTATGAAACGTGTTGTCGACTCATCCCTTTATCTGCATGTTTTTTTTTTTTCCACACTGGTATCATCTTTCAAAGGTAGTTCTCTCCTTTTCGCTTTTTCCCCCTTGAGCGTGAACACTGTAAGTCGATCCTACACAGAGAAGCGTCAGAGATTAGGATGACTTATTGCACCGTAGATGCCATCGGTAGGTTTGATCCCACGAGAGCATTGTTCCTTTGGAAACGTGAAACTGATCTTTGTGTGTCGGCGCAGTGAAAGTACACCGAGCCTCACAGCGGGAAAGTCACACCTGGGTTCTTTTCTCCTTGTGGAAGTCTTTGTGGCTCTGAAACATCTGGTAAATGAACTATTATACACATGCAGGGTCGGTGTTAGAGTCTCTTTGGGCTCCACCGCAAGACATCGTGACCAGCCCAAAGAAAGCGTTTGTCGTGGCCCCCTAGTGGACGTGGCCCTGAATTGAACTGCCTGGCTTGCCCTTTCATCAAGCAATTGCCTGGTACACACGTATGTATTAGAAATATTATTATTAATGGTCTCTGATTGGAATGGATAAGATCGGGAATTAGGTGATTAGGGGGACAACATAGACAGAAATGTTTGGAGAAAAAGCTAGAGAAGACAGATTGAGATGGTTTGGACATGTTCAGAGGAGGGTCAGTGGATACATTGGTAGAAGAAGGAGATTGATGGATGCAGTGAGGGAGGAAGTTGGAGGTAGTTGGATAGAGAGGACAAGAGAAAATGGAAAATGTTGACTCGCTGTGGCAACCCCTGAAAAAGGGACAAGTCGAAGGGACAAGAAGAAGAGAGAAGTTGATTCATGATTGGAACTAAGCTGTGTAAACTTTGGGTTTAGATTAGGTTTTTGTTTCACATGGAAAGCCATCTTCCAAGACGGGGTAGGGAAACATCGTTTTTTTTTTTTTTCAGTTCTTCTTTATTGATTTGTTTGTAACACTTTTTGTTGCTGTGATTATCCCCGGATCTTTAATCTCCACCTTTGTAGGTCAAGAAAATGGCAGATCTCTCCGGTTTATTACCAACATTCATCTAAAAGACGCTTCAACGTGGACCTCATACGATGTAGATTAATGGCTCTGGGTTTGTTTCCTGGCAACTAAATATGGGCCACATGCTTTGGGCCACACTCTTTATACCTGAGTGTCCTGTCTAATTCTTTTGGAACACATGGCTAGTGGGTTTCTATGACAGAAGTGGGCTGCATGCCTTTTAGGTCAGAAGGAAAAAAAAACATCTAAGTTGGGCTTCAAAATCCTTGGAAAATTCAGATTTTTTTGCTAAACATCCGTCAATAATAGGTAATAAACTAACAAAGACTTGATCATCTCAGTTTATTCAATCCACATTATTTCACTTCTCACCTGCTACGGTTCTTAAAATATTTCTGGACCAGGTGGAGTAGAACCAGCAACAAAATCAAAAGATCCATCAGACAGATTTAGAGGAAAATCACTGACGGACTGGAGTGGCTAAATTCTATAGAAAGACAGAAAACAGCATAACTCACCATGGCCAGAGGAATGATGGCCTGGATGTCCCGCTGCACCACTGTCAACTCCGTGACCACCTTCTCTGACTCAGGGGACGGGTTCTGGTTCTTGTAGTCAATGTTCCAGTTGATTCTCCTGGTCACCGAGAGGCTGGTGAAGTTCTCCATCTCAAAATCCAACTGCATCACCTCCACGTTGCTCAAAACGTCTCTGTTGATGAAGCGAGACATTGGAAAATAATTTATTTTTATTTTACTGCATTGCAGAGTTCTCCTTGTTTCTGTTTCTATACATTGAGTCAAACTGTTGTTTTTCATACTAAGCAAAGACAAGGCATTGGTTCAACTTTGCTGCCCACATTCAAATGCCATTCACAGGTCTCCAGAGGAGAGGGAAAAGGTTCGTGTGACAGGGATTTAATTTGAACCAGATCCTGCACCGCTGGCATTGGATCTATCGCCTCTGCGTCACAATAAAGAACATTTTAATTTTAGATTACACGCTTCAATCCAGGTTGTGTCTGGTGATATAAATCTCTTTATATACAACAAAGCGAGAGCAGATTTTTCAGGCGCACGGATCCGTGAAAAGAAAATCTGCGTTCCAACATTTCCTTCAGTCAACTGTAGCAGCGCCATCAGTCTGACTGTCAGATACAAGGTGGTAAACAATGGCGGCAGCAGCTCAAAGGTCAGAGCGCACTGTTTACAACACTATCATTCAAAGGCAGATCACTGATGGATTTTTTTTGTAACAATTCCTTGGCTTTCCTCTCGGGCTCAGGAGCGGAATACTAATCTTCGGACTGTGACGTCCACAACAATACCTCACATCAGTGGTTTCGATTGGTATAACTATGTTGTCCAGTCATTGCTGTGAGTGGTTTTGGTTTTTGCGTTTCTTGATCAAATGTAGTCAAACCACACAATAAGATAATTGGACCATTTAGTAGGTAATGATGCAGACATTTCCCCCTGGAGGGGTGATATTTGAGACAAAAAACACCAAAAGAACAAGTTTATACCCTTGAAATATTAACAACTGTCCCGGAAAATCTCTTTCAATGGACTTAAACACCACGAAATGATAACTTCAGGAAGGAAAGGAAAGCAAACTCTTTGTTATCGTGACATTGTGATCCACATCACTGCACTCAACGAAATATGACTCCAGTATTTAACCCATCACCAAAGTGAACAGTGGACAGCTTTGAGCGCCCGGGGAGCAGAGAGTGGGGACGTTGCCATGCTCAGTGGACCTCAGTGGTAACTTGCCAGTTGTCGGATTGGAACCTGAAACCCTCCTTAACCAGCCCCTACTAACCCAATAACTTCCCACATTGGGTATTCTTTAGTATTTTTTGTAAATGTGAAAAGTTTTTTAATTTAATGACACTAGGGTGCTAAACATTTAGTTTTGTCATTTTGTCTCAACACCATATCTGTGATAATGGGTAACTGTAGTCATAATTATTCAAATTCTGAATTATTTAACTTGGCAGTTGGTGGAATGGAACCTAGAACCCTCCAATAGTCTGGTTCCTTAACCACTAAGCCACCAGTGCCCCAGATTTTTTTTTTTTTTATCTTTCAATAACTGATCTTTTTCATGGTTTAGGGGAAAGAATTGGAGTCGATCCCAGTAGTCTGTATGACTAATCTGTGGGCAAAAAGTTTTTCACCAGTCTTAAACTTTGTTCCTGTAATTTACTTGAGGGTTGGATGGGCGAAGTAGTATGATTTTACTTGGCATCAAAATTATTTTGGATTTTATTTTGTTAAACTGATAAGTTGTTAGAAAGGTCAGTGGAATACTGTCCTTTGGAGGGAATTTTGTTGAATCCTTGAGCCCCTGACCGTCATTCAAAACCAGGCAAACGTATGGACACCCACAAGGCCCACGAGCCTTGTGTTTGACTCCCTCTACAGCAGGGCTGGGCAATTATCTTGACTCGCGAGCCACAGGTGGTACTAAAATTTGAGTCACGAGCCAGGTCAGGATCAATAAGGATGAGTATTTCCATAATAAATTATGAGTAAAGTATTGAATAAGGGTGAAATGTTTCAACCCTCTTTGAGGCCATCTAATGGTGAAATGCTGGAACAGGTAGATGGATAACGATAAAATAAATCAACAGTATAATTTGGACAAGTTTGGTGGGCCGGATGAAAACACCAAATGGGCCGCTTCTGGCCCCCAGGCCTTAGATTGCCCAGGTTTGCTCAACAGTATGCGACTGACTTCAGAGAGTGACTCCAACAAAATGACTTTGCCGAACAGAATTAATGTCTGACACAAGTAACACTCTGCTATAATACTGCAGGAGAGGCTGACTTGTTTATGGCCATAAATATGTTTCCACCAACACCTTGGGGCTGTTGTAAAAAGGAGCATTAAAATAAAAAGCGACGAGGAGTGTCGGATCTCCCAACAGAGTTCTGCCGATCCTAAAGACCCAATTACCCTGAAAAGCCGCAAATAAATGAGTGATTTATCTCTGAACTGAAACATTAAGAGGATTCTGTCAATAAATTCAGACTTTTTTTTCTTTATTTTGTTGGTCTTTGGAATTAAAAGATCCTTAATCCTCCAGCACAGATGTGAAAACATCCAAAATACGATACCAGACTTTCAGATTCTGCAATTAATGCAATGATTTTGGTGCTTGTGATCATTTGGTGAAACAAACTGTTGACATAAAAACGACCCCAAATGTTTGGTGAGGAAGGAAATTTAATTTCACACAGTGTGAGATGAAACTAAAAAAGATCAAATTAAAGCTGTTTAATGTTCTTGAAATATCTGTTGAACTGAGGTTTAATAGAAAATCTAACAACCAAAAATCAAGCCACAAATTTCCAAATAGGGAAAAATTCTAGAAGTCAAATACTCTCTAAAAGTAAAGCAAAGAAAAATAAAATAACAATAAGCTGAAAGCTGGCAGATAACCAGCGAAATTAGTTTTTCACCTAATTAAAAAAATAAATTAGACATTACCAAAAACCCTCGAAAGGCCACGGCAAGGAGTAAATTCCTTAAAGTAAGATAACAAACTGTAGCTACTTGAGCTTCAGGTAAAAGGAGTCAAATGAAAGAACAATTCATTACCAAAGAACAAAAGATAAAAGTGAGAAAAAAAAAGAAAATTTACCAAAGACATTGTTCACCCTCCAAAATATGCCAAGGTAAGCCTTTAGGCCAAAGACCAAAGGCCTCTGGTATATCAGTTGCATCATACCACATGATATGATACATTTAAATGTTGAAAAGGTAAATAGAAATAATCTAAAGCAAGTGGTCGCCACAAGGTAGCCAAAATACTACAATTTACTTAGTTAATTAAAAGCTAAAAGTAACCTGGGAAAAGACCATTCCATCTGTAATGGAGAGCTACACTATGGAACCAACAAACCCAAGTTTAAGGAATCAATAAGACAAAAGTGACGACCAACCAGTGAATATTCCCAACTATGAGCTGTGAAATCAGCAAAAGACAATGTTGATGTGGTGGAGAAAGAGTTAAAAAGGGTTTCACACATAAGTCGAAGGAAGACGAATGGTCTGAGAGTCTTTTAATAAGACCTCTGTTCCTCCACCCCGTTCTCCACCCACCAACGGATCCACAGTGATGAGATCTGGACCCATCCGTCTTCACATCACTCATTGAAAACAACACCTCCGTCTGCCTGTCGCTCCGACTGTCACACACTCAGACTGTCATCAATACGTATCAGCAGCAACACGTTCAGACGACACTCGATACGACAGAGGCCCCGCAGTGAGCTGTAGCTGGAAATATTAATGATGTAACCACGATGACCCACTCTGGGTCACATGACATGGATTGTAACAAAACAACTGCGCACAAAAAAGTGGAACATTGATCATGGTTTTTAACTGGTTTTCATATATGAATATGGACTTTAACTTTCGCAATGAATCAACATTATTGCTTAATATTTCCTACATTTGGACCGAGGGACTCTGAGTGCAGACGACCAGCAGGGGGCCTGCACGCCTCAAACAGCACTGATCCACATATTCTGTTTGTTGCACTGTAGACCAGCAGACTTCAGAAACTACGACGTCTCTTAAAGTCTTGAAAGGAAAAACGAACAGAAAAAAGAAAAAAAAAACATTGTGAAACTGATGAATGACCCCAATGAAAAGGTGTTGAAGGTAAATGAGTGATTGGATATCAGAGGGATGAACACATCTGGAGAACGTTGGGTCTTGTCTCCATTAAGTTAATGATGTTCCTGTGTGGAGATCACAGGGTGTATGTTTTAGAAGCAGCAGCAGCAGCTTTGGGGTTTTTTCCAGTGACTCAGAAGAGTTGAAGCTTTGATCAGACGTCTGTTTGAACTGATTAAAAGTGAGGATTCGCTGGTTTAAAGAAGTGTTAGAAGACGTGAGAATTACATAAAAATAAAACCTTGACAGTTAGAGAGGTAGAAGACAGCTTCTATCTCAACCTGCAACGCACGTTACTGAACAGGAAAGAGAGCTATCACACGACGCCATCATCACTGATTCAAAGTCAAATAAAAAAATTATAATTTTAAGGTTGTGACAGAAGATTGCAAGTCTACATAAAAAAATACATTACAATAATTTTGTTAAAAAAAGGAAGGAAAAAAAATGAGTAAAAATAGTTCTAATCAGCTAACCCAGTGGTTCACAACTGGTGGGTCCCGACCCAAAAGTGGGTCGTGTAACCCGTTCTGAATGGGTCCCGAATAGCTGATCATAATGCAAATCAGTTGTTGAGCATGTGTATTATTATAGAGAATCTCTTATTTTGAAAGGCAAACTGTGCTAAATAAAATGAGTACGCTAAAGAAGTGATTTTTTTTAAGTTTTTTTTTTTTTTTTTAGAAAATTGATTTGCTTGGTTTGAATTCTTTGAGAGTGGGTCGCAACTTAATGACCACAGTATAACCACCAGTAAGAACCACTGAGCTAAGCTAACAATGTAATGCTGTGTATTTATAGATTAAACCTGACATTTTAGGGTTCTCAAAAATTAACTAAATGGGTAAAGTACCCACAGAAAGCTGACATATAAATAAAAAACATAAACATAAAATTTCCGATAAGAAGCTTCAGACCACAAGGGTTTTTTTTTATATATTTTGCCGTCGGCATTGCTAGAGGTACAAAACTTAGCAATATTTAATGAATGTTCCCCCAAATGGGAAACTGAAGTCAATGTTAATAAAAATGTTATGTTCACTTAGATAACAGCCCAGGAAAAATTTATATATTTATATTTATTTTGACTACTCTCACCTGTGGCGTATCTGAATGCTGCTGTGACAGTTTGTCCTGGTCTGAGTGGAGTGTTTTTTCTAAATCCCCTGATATACGTGGGTATATAGAGGTTCAAAAGTGTAGCTGGGTAACTGGACATTAGGTTCATTCAAGAGGCTTCTTCAGTTCTTAGTTGTGGGGAGCAACAGATGCTATATCCTGTGAGTGAAGAAAAAGTGGTGTTTCAGATCCCCTCCTGTTTGGTGGACCTGGGTTCATTTGTGGAGTGTGTTACAGGTCATTAGATGGCATTGATGGGTCATTAAAGTCATCATCAGAGTGGTTCTGGACCTTCTGATGTGTGAAACCGGCGGCTGAAGGAGAAATCTTCTGAGTATTGTTCCCAAAAGTAAGCGGTTTGTAAGTGGGTGAAAGGATGTGTCTCAAACCAACCTCCTCTGAGAGATGGTTTTTCCAGGTCGACAAAAACGGCTTTTTTTAAAAACCATCTGTCTTCCCTTGCTAAAAGGTGGAAATCTTGGTCCTCAAAAGACTGATTTGTATCATTCGAGTGTAGGTGGACAGCTGAGTCCTGTCCTGAGGAGTTACACCTGTGTAACCGCCTTGTCTCCCCAATGTAGAGGTCTGTACACTCCTCACTAGACTGAATGGCATAAACCAAGTTGTCCAGCTTGTGTCATGGGATCCTGTCCTGGGGATGAACCAGTACGTGGATCTGGTACTGATTAAACATCTGCCTGAGTTTTTCTATAAACCTCAGTGATGTAGTGAATGATGACATTACTCTTCCTGTCGTCCTCCCACTCTGCAGGACTCCTCTTTCTTGTTTTTAAAAAGACCCATCTGGAAAAACCATAGCTCTAAAGCAGGCGTGGACAAACTATGTGGACAACTACAGTTGGGCCATAAGAGATGCAGATAGACGGCAAGTAAAGGTCATTCACAAAGACATACGCTGCCTGTTGGAGATATTAGGGTATTGCAGGTAAATGAATAAAAAAAAATAAACAATAGTGGAAATAAAAATATTAGACAGGGTGAGACGGGAAATGTTGACCTGCTGTGGCAAACCCTGAAAAAGGGACATGTCAAAAGGAGGAGAAGAAGAAAATAAATGAATTAAAATAAAATTTAGCGGCCGGATTAAAAAGTCAAACGGGCCCCATCCAGTCCCCGGGCCATAGTTTGCCCATGCTTGCTTTAAAAGGATGTTCCCCCTGATCCTACCTCTATTTTTGGTGTATAAAATAAGTGCATCAATATAAAATATTTATTTACATTTTTACCATACAATACTTTTTTTTTCTGCTGCGTTGAGGGTGGAATCCATGAAACCCAAGTGTTCCCCTTAGCAGAACCTGTGTAGAACTTCACATCACTGAAGCAGAAAATGAAAAACAAAATCCATTATCTCTGTCGCAATAGATGAAGACAAAATCCAAGAAAGCTAAAAGTGATGAAGAGATCAATGGCAAGACCTGATGGGAAAACAATTTCACCTCATTTCCCGACTCCTAGGTAATTCTGGGTAAACAAAGAGCAGATGCTCAAACAGATCTCACAAGAATTCATCCGCTTTTTGCTGCTGGTTTTTTTTTTGTGTGTGTGTGTGGTTTGTGCCTCCACTCAGCTCATGTGAAAGAAACACACAATAGAGGCGGCTTCAGATGTTGACTTCATGAGCAATAAAGGGATTTTCCCAGGATTCTCTGCATTTTTGGGGCTCATTAGATTGAAGCCTCAGGGCAGCGGCACACAGTTTAAGCTGGTTGTGAGCATTATAACTTTAAGAGGAAACAAAAAGTTAATTTAGATTCATTTTCAGGGAACAGGAATTGATGACAAACATTTCTAAATACAATAGGGAATAAAATCACAAGTAAAGCAGTGGTGGCCTAGTGGATATGGAAGCGGACTTGGGTCCGCAAGGCTTCAGGTTTGAATCCACAAAATCAAGTCCTGGCTGTAGACAGGCAGACAGACAGACAGACAGACTAATTCTTCGTCAGTATCCTTTGGAAAACCAAGGATCTTTCTGCATTTTTCGGCTTCATTTCTTTCTGCTAATGCCAACTTCAACTATTCCCTCTATTATCCCTCTACTCCATTTAACTTAGCTCTATGGGGCCCAGTGGTTAATGCACCAGAGTTGGGTCTGGAGGGTTCCAGGTTCGAATCCTCCAACTGCCAATTTATCAATGACGTACAATGAGGATGGAAACCACCCCCACTTACTGCTCCCCAAACGCTCAAAGAAAGGCTTCAGGTTCTACTCCACCAGCTGCCAGGTTGCCACTGAGTTGCTCTGATCACAGCACCGACCCGACCCAGATAACGTCCATTGGGCTCACCACCCACAGGAAGGCTCAAAGGAGGGAGTGTGTTTTGGGTGGTGTCAGCTGCACCTGCAACCCTAATAAACAAATTGGAAAAGCACACGAAGATGACTAAATAATAATAAAAGAAAATAAAGATATTACTAATGGTCTTATATAAACTCTATACCAAGACTGTGTGCATCACTGCTTCAGTTTTTTTTTTTTTTTTTTTAATTCTGCCACTTTTAGTTTTATCTGCTCACAGAATAAAGTAGTTTCTGACAAAAATGCAGCAGGACAGGTTTGTCCGTCTGAGCCCCCGGGAGACACTGTCCACTCTGTGACAGGGAGGTGAAGATGACAAGACGTGGGTCAGTAAATACAGCAGGAAGACGCTGCCACTCTGGAGCTGAGCACCAAACCACAGAGGAAGGCAGGAGTTCCCTCATTCAAGGGAGGTCAGCAACCTGTCTCTGCCTCTGTCCTGGCTCAAGGGTCATCAGAGGGTTTGAAACCAAGGTGTGGATGGTGAACCCATACCACCCAAGGTTAGCTAACAAAGTATAAGATATCCTTTTTTAAAGTTGGTGAAAAATCAAAACAAAAACAAAAACAGTTGTAGATAAAGAAAATATTTAAAAATATATTGCTTCTAAAAATATATAAAATCAAAGAAAAATGAAATATTATTTTAATATTTATGAATTATATTGTCTAGATTGATGTAAAAAAATATTAATTATTATATCTATAATATAGAAAATTAAATTTACAAACACATAGCCAGAATTAAAACAATTAAAATATAACTCTAAAAATATTGTCGGGCCAAACGACGACAAAAATATATTCAAAAAAATCAACAGGTTTGTTGTCAGATTTGTTGTCAAAAAGTATTACATATGTATATATATACACATACACATACATATATAGATATACATATATACATATATGCAAACATATATATACATATATACATATATACACAGTAAATATATATATATATATATATATATATATATATACACATAATAACATAGGTAAAATAGTCCTAGACAATACTATTAAATCTTAGTATTATTCAGTATTATGAGTAAAACACTATAATAACGTCTGGCTAAAGTAACTGTCGATATGTTCTTCGTGCTGGAGAGACCGTGGTGCAGATGAAGACAAAGTTCAGCAGGAGACTGTCAATTGACTAAGGGTGGTAAATGTGTACAGTACACCGCCTATATTGGCTGTGTGATTGGTGACCTGTCCACACGCTTCACTGCCTTTTGACCAATGTCTGCTGTTGCTGCCTCCAGCTTTTTCCCTGTGACCCCTAAAGAAGAAGTGGTGCAGATGATGGATGGGTTAGTTGGTGGCTGTGATGAATGGTCGGGATCTTTCCTCTTTTCTACGTGATTTTTTTGGTTCTGTGTGGACCCCAACAGGGAGAAGCTGCTGTTATTAACAGTACTGTAGGCTTCTTATGTGTGCAGTAGTGAAATCAGACTGATAAGAAAATAATAAATTAAACCTTTTTTTGAGGAGCTACTGCTGTGACTGTATAAATATAACGATTATATTGTTTTTTATTTGATATTAATATAAATAATTATATGTTTGTGTATACTGTTAGTCGTTGTAAACAATGGTTCACATCAAGATTTGATAACGTGGCCCTTATATAGCAATGCATTAATGTGACCCACGTCATTTGATCAGACTCCATATTGTTTCCCAAAGTCTGAGTCGCAACACTCCAGGCGTACACACCTAGGCGTTCACTGTCACTTTTTGTAGGTTGTTAAATTTTGAGTAATATTTATTATCATTAACGTACTCTGTCAACAATAAATCTTGGTAAGATCCAGTCCC
Organism: Paraplagusia blochii; assembly: GCA_016785265.1. NCBI lineage: Eukaryota > Metazoa > Chordata > Actinopteri > Pleuronectiformes > Cynoglossidae > Paraplagusia > Paraplagusia blochii. Next base: position 59,056 of record JAFBJS010006993.1, read on the forward strand.
GGTTAGGAAGGTTGGTCCCTTCCAATGGGCTCGCCACCTGCAGGAAGGTTCGTGAGGGGCTGGCACGATGCAGTGTGAATTGGGTGGTGGTCATAGAGATGGATTCCCTGCGACCCCGCGATGGTTAAGTGGACAAAGATGGATGTATTGAAACATTGGCTCATATGTAGGTTACATGTTTAAGAAGGAATAAATTGCAGCGATCCACACGTGGAATCTAATCCGTAGGGAACAATAAGACCTCGATTAGCCTGGAGCAGGAATATGTGACCCACATTGAAAATCTGGGACACTTGCATTTGACCAGTAAACACTTGGGTCAGCAAAAAACAAAAATACACAAGTAGGTTATTGGCCCAGGGTTATTTGCATATTGTATACAGTTTGTTACAGTGACCTATCCTTGGATCAAGCATCGGGAAACTACCAGCTATGATCTAAGTTCGTCCTGTTTGGCTTTTTAATCCGTCCTGCCCAACGTTATTTAAGGTATTTTAATCATTTCTATTGTTATTAGAGTTCTGTTTTGTTTGGTGATAAAAAGCATTTGGGCTATTTAGCCCTTGCTGTGTGAATAACTTTTACATCATTTGTCTTAGTGCACACGAATGCACCGTTTATCCACTCCTAACATGGTTCACCATGACAGATTCAAGGACCCAATGAGGCCCAACAAAAGTTTTTTTTTTTTTTTCTTTGGGGTAGTTTATCCTTACTCTGGCTGATGGTCTAAGGACAGAGGATGTTACCAACCCTGTGACGCCTTGTTAGTCAAACTGTGTTCTCTAAATGTGTGCTATATAAATGAAATTTGATTGATTGATTGATTGATTGACCACATAGTGATGTAGCTTAAATCACAAGTCTGTGATAAAAAAACATTAGTCCAAAAATATAAAATCCCAACAGTATTTTTTCTGTTTGCAAATATTACCAAATATTTGGTAATACTTGACACTGCAGAGCAGAGAAAAACGATCCACGTGACGTAACTGGTCACCGGGCGGATAGCAGATCAATCAGACCCCATGTGAACCCTTTGGTAGAGTCACCGCTGTAGGACAAAGCTGCTGCACCAACCTTAAGTCAGCAAAGAATGTTACGTTCGTCTAAAAGCCGTCTTTAATCACAGACTAAACTCCGACTAAGTTATTCAGAGTGAAACCTTTGTTGTGGCCTTTTGTTCATTGTCTGGGAAGACAAATATTCCCGTCTTTCAGTGAACAGGACTGGAATAAAATCAACATCTGCAGCAGCTGTTCAAACGCTGCCTTCAGAGTGGGGGGGCTGTTGACTCACCCTGCCTTCACCGCTTTGTTCTTGTTCACCTCGATGGTAGTGATGGAGTGTTTGGCTCCAGACTGGACCTCCCAGTCCACCTTCCACTGAGCGTTCTTGGACTTGGTCTGCAGCAGGTTCACCCCTTTCTTTGCTTTGACCCTGAGAGAAGGGGGAGGGAGAGAGAGAGAGTGAGAAAGGTGGAAGGAAAAGGAGGGCAGTCGTCACTTTTTATTAGAGTCTGTGATTTATGTTCAAGTTCAGGGGTGAACGCCCTGTGTGCCTGGCGAACCTCCTCATCACATTGCGTCATGGCAAAAGCAATTCTGCAGATGAATCAATAACAGAGATGAATGAAGATGACAGGGTGGTGATGCATGAGGCCAAGGGGACAAGAGAACTCCTGGTCACAGCGGAGAAAACGTACGGTAAAAATTCCCCGCTGGCGCTGGAACACGTCTGGATTAAAAGCAGGTAAAACTAACGATGCGTTTGATGTCACATTAACAGCAGCCGATACCTGCATTTACAGCCGTTCTTAATTATTTTCTGTCATGACCGTGCCTCTTGCAAATTGAAACGCTATTGAGAACCTGATAACACACACACACGATATGAACTGCTGCCACCTAGTGACTGGAAGCTAGTAATCGTTCAAGTTTTCCACTGTCGTAAGTTATTTCTACTATGTGAAAGGCATTGATTTAATGGTTGTTCTTGGGGTGTTTGACAAATGGGATGTTTACTACAAAAAAGCCAGTGATGCCTACATCATCCTAGGAAAAAGGGATAGTCGATTGTGCTTCAGGGAAAGATTTTTTCAAGGACATTTATCAGTGACATGAACATTTTCTCTAGTCACTTCCAAAGTGCGTTCCTGTTCAATCTTAGTCAAAGTTTAGTAGCCACTATTTCAGCAAGGCATTAAAATCAGAGTCAATGGTCTAAAGGTTAAGTTTGTGTGAATTAGAAAGCATGCAAGAAATGGAAATTCACCACTGTACTCTGAGTTATTTCAGCTGTCCAACTGACATTATTGGAGGATACGTGAATAAATCATTGGATAAATGATTTACATCTCCGTTGCATTGTTATGGTTTACCCTCCAGCAGAGGTCACCAAAGATTACATACATACATAGACAGTCGCAATCAATAGTTTGAGTAAGAAGATTATTCAAATCAATAAAAGGACAAACTTGTTGCGTTACATATATAATATTATCAATATCTCATTCAAGACTTCTTCAAGTCAACAAAGAGGAGAAAAAAAAGAAAAAAAAAAAATCGAACATAAAAAAACCTCCCAGTTTCTACGGTGTGAACCTAATCATGTATTCTCAACAGAAACACATAGATGAATGCACACAATCCACAACACACACGTTAACACATTCATATATTTATAGAGTCCATATACACAGATTATCCACGCATGCTGAACACCTTATTTCTACCTGCATTAAAAATCACCTGCAGTGACCTGCGGACTGTATACACAGAGTTATTATCATTTTCCAATAACATTATTATAACAACATAAATAACATAATAGTATTTTCTGTTTTTTTTTTCTTTTTTTTTTTCATTATTATTATTCTTTACCCAACATGTCAATATCAACTCTACTCCATCTGGCTGTACGAGATGAAAGTCTACATCTACAACATCACAAATGATGGATCTCAAAGTAAGGGACGCAGCCCTGATAATGGTACAACCAGTTAAACAGATTTATAATTTCTTTGTTTTTAATTATTTAGACAGTTTTTTAATGATCTTTGATAGAAGTGAGTCAGCTAAGGTGAAGGGAAAGCTTACAGGACAATTGTGAGACCGGCCATGATGGATGGATTAGAGACACTAGGAATAGACAGAAGACAGGAGACAGAGCTGGAGGTGGAGGAGGAAAAGATGCTGAGATTCTCTTTAGGAGAGACAAGGATGGACAGGATCAGGAATGAGGTGATTAGAGGGACAACACAGACAGGAAGGTTTGGAGAGAAAAGCTAGAGAAGACAGATTGAGATGGTTTGGACGTGTTCAGAGGAGGGACAGTGGATACATTGGTAGAAGAGATGGAGCTACCAGGTAGGAGACAAAGAGGACATTGATGGATGCAGTGAGGGAGGACATGGATGTAGTTGGAGTCAGAGTAGAGGACACAGAGGACAGAGGGAGATGGAAAATGTTGATTTGCAGTGAAACCCCCCGGAAGGAAGAATTTAAACAGAATTCAGGGGAGTGGAAAAACCTGCTGTAAAATAAGGGCGGGACAAGAGAGGGCTGTATAACAGCGGACCACAGTGATTGGCCGTTTATGAACCTAAGGAGATTTCATTCTTAAGTTGAAATCACCTCAGAATATCACTTCATTATGCTTGCCTACATTGAGCTGCAGCATGGATCTGCTGCCCTCATACTCAGTACTTTCCTCAGCTCCTAAATGTTTCACCGCAGCATCAGAATTCAGATGCACATTGATTTTAACTTAGACTCGAGTTAAAGTTTGTAGCTGCTCACAGGCAATCGATAGTGGAAAGAGAAAAGACTGACAGATGCTCCGAGAGAGCAAACAGAATATTTCTGGTTCAGTGTTACTAAAAGTTGAATATAATTTGAGGGAAAACAAACAAACAAACAAGCTGCATCTTTTGTTTGCTTGTCTTTATTTCCTGCTCTAAATGGATGAAATCGAAACTCAGCCGTAGGAACAAAAACAAAACAACCACCGTGTTTTCCTGTTAAAGTAACTCTACTGGATATTCGACAGGGCGGGCCACGCCCCAGCAGTATACCAGGGGATGTTGGAGAAATCGAACTGAAGAATATTGATTTGATGATCTCATTTTCAAGGAAATTTCAGACCTGGATGAATTATTAACATATTTGGATTGGGTTTTCGTCTGTGTTGTGCCTCCCAGACCATCCGAGAGTTTAATAACAGCACAGCAACAGTGGGATGGTAGGTGATACCTCAGGATTGGTTCGAAAAGAAAAAAAAAAAAAAGTTTAAAATTCCGTCTGAGACTCTGGTCTGATAAAATAATCATCAGATCAGTGAGCTTGCTCCGACAAACTGATTCAAAGCATTTATTAGAAACTGATCTCAGTCTGTGTGACTCATGATGAAGAGGGTGGAGGTCTTTCTACACCGTCTGGATCTTTCCATTTATTCCCTCGATTGATAAAAAAAAAAACCTTACAATGAGATTCTTCCGACCGGAGACATGATGAAAGTTAGACAATGCATATCTGGTCGTTGCTCTTCATGAAAAGAATTACATTACTAACATGAATAACAGATAAGGCAGTGAACCAAGTAAAGGTGCATGAAGTAAAATCTTTCAAATAAAAATCTAAAACAGCTTTAACAGGTTACAAAATCTGTTCAAAATGATTAGCTGGGCTGAGTTAGAGTTCTAGTTGAACCTTTTTTGTTTTATTTCTGTTATCCAATCATTTGCTTTGCTTCAAACTAAGCCTATACAACATGTCTCAGCCTATTTTCTTATATCCTCCTCCTTCAGTAATGATCAGAGTAATCTATTTCATCTAGTGTTATCTTCTCTCCACTTCAGATGAAACAAAAACCAGTAAGGTTAAATAAATCCCCCCTGATCCGTGCCGCTCGATGCCCCTTTGATGCTGGTTTAAAACCCCGCCTCAATCTCCCGGGGAGAAGGCGACCCTACTAGAGCACTGTTAAAGTGCTCGTCCAATAAGAGCGATAATTGCGCCCTTAGTGCAAATGTACAGTTTAAACAGTTTTCTTTTCTTGTCCTATATTTATGTTCATTCAGCAGTCGCTGATACATATTCATCGTCATCGATGTTTGCAGAGACGGTGGTCGGGCCTTGAGGTTTAATCAGATGCGGCCATTGTTCTGGGCTACGCTACTGAAAAAGCAACAGTGAGCACAAGAGGAGGGGCCACAACATTAACAACAACAACAACAATAATAACAACAACAATAATTACAAACCATCACCATCTTCATTTCTCAGCGCCTCAGCCTGATGGAGATTTATCTCCAGCTTTTTAAGATTACAGTAGACCAGGTTTGTCAAACTTATAACATAACGCTTTGGCTGTTGCAGATGCAATGTTTCCATATGAAAAAAAATATATTTCATATCTAGAGAAAAAGGGAAAAGCACAATTTCTTAATATACAGTCATGGAAAAAAATGATTAGACCACTCTTTCTTTAATTTCTTGTCCATTTAAAAGTCTGCTTCCACTTAATCTACATTAATCTGGACAAATATAACAACAACAAAAAAGGCTCATAATTAAATACTGATTTCTGGCCATTTTGCATGGTTTTATTGACAGTGACAAAAATCATTGTACTGACAAATACAGTGCTTTTAGTCATTGTATGGTTTTGTGTTCATTGTTTCCCCCAGGTGATAAACCTTTAGTGGAACAAGGCATTAAGATGAACAAGGAATTGAAGAAAACAGCAGAGTGGTCTAATAATTTTTTCCATGACTGTATATTAAGAAATTGTATTAGAAATATATTTTTTTTTCATATGGAAACATTGCATCTGCAACAGCCAAAGCGTTACGTTATCAACACCTGAGAAATTACATTAGACTTAATTGACACATCCGTGGTTGTTTCTTTTTCTGTCTCTTCGCAGTCTTTCCAGATCATTTGTAATGTCGATGTTTCTTTACAGAACCAAGAGCCTGCATTATTATTAGAACAAATCCTGACAGTATATAAGGTCTACGTGCTGGTGGGCCAACTACAGTACACTTTTGATTTTATCACGCGGGTCAGATATAATTACCCTGCGGGCCAGATTTGGCCCCCGGACCATAGTTTGACACCTGCGCAGTAGACAATAATGAAACAAATGAATGACCAAATTATTTATATCTCAAGATGGACAGAAAGACAAAGGAACAGACAGATGAAGAACATAAATTGATACAAATCTATAACCACACTCTGACTTCTCCAACATCTTCTCACATTTCTCATATTTTGAAACCTCTGATTCCTGTGTTTTCAGAGCTGTTAAATTGTATTTGATCGGTGATATATTTCAAAATCATTCACGGCTGCAAATTAATTTATTTCACCGTCAATCTCATTACGCAGTGGGAAAAAAAAATTGTAGTTATTTTTAAACTCCTCTGCCTGGGGGACATTTCCTACCAAATCTATTTGATATATATCCTTCCAGTGGACCATTAAGGCAAAATTAAAGACTCTGAGCTGTGATGTGATTTACTCTGAGTCTGCATGCTTTATTTATTAACAGCAGCCAGTTAGATTAAATTACAGTGTGTGGCCTGGCGGGCTGACATGATTTCTGGTGGAGGGTTCGATCATGAATGGGTCATGAGGACATTGGCCTCTTTGGCCACTAGGAGAAGATAGGTTAAAACTGTGGGCAGCAGGATAAACACAAAGGTTGTAGATGGAGCATGGTCCTGAAAAAATTGCAAGGAGAAATTGAGGAATTTGCCAAATCTATAAGTTAAATTTTCACCTGAAGGGGGTTCAAGAAGATCCAGGTTCCCGTCACTTCCCAGTTCTGATTCTGACTAAATCATCTGCCTTGGTTGTCTTAAAGTAGAACCAACACAGGGGCATCACATCCTTCGCTACATCTATAAATTGTCTCTTACTCTTAATTTTTTGGTCTGTTTCCTTATATAACTCCTTCCACTGTACCCATCTGTCCAGCTGACTGCACATGTTCTGCACCACCCT
>JAFBJS010006993.1:86437-126402 GCA_016785265.1 Paraplagusia blochii
GGCTTTTAAAAAAGAGAAAAGCTATTGGCTGCGATGCATCTCCTCTCCTGTCTTCTCTCCTCTCTTCCTGGTGAAAAGAGGAGCAGCTTTCCTCTATCTGTACCAAACACAGGCAGCTAGAATTGATATTGATCTTTCCATCTGACTGCGGGTGAAGATGCAGAAGTATCTGCTCTTTTAAAACTAAGAAATAAAAAATACAAACCAAAACTTTTCCAGACTCTTCTCCAGTATTGTCACTAGTTTATTTCATGGTGGATTCAGTGCTTACGTGCTTTTTTAAAAAAAATTATCAATAATTATGGTATTATTAGGGACAGTGTGGTCGCCTGAAGGCTAAGGAAGAGGAGTTGGGTCCCAAAGGATTCAGGTTCCAATCCACTTGCTGCCAGGTTACCACTTAGGTGCTCTTAGCATAGCATTGTCCAACTAACATAACTTCCAGCGGGCTCACCACCCACAGGAAGGCTCAAAGTATGGAGCAGTGTGATTTGTAACAGATATATAGTTGAAGATGGACGGTTGAATGGATGGAATATTTCTTGCTAAAAAAGGAAAACAAATGAGAAAGTCCAAAAAAAAAAATTGATTTTAATGTAATTTTCGTCTTCAAACATTGTGTATTTCTCCACTGTGGTCCTATAACTAACTGAAACAGTTGCTTTCTTGTAGGCTTTTTTACTGCTCAATTAGGAATAAGGTGTCAATAGAAAAGTTTTTTTTTATTATTTCAAATTATAAGCTTCAATGAATAAAATCAGTATTTTCTTGCTCAAGGGCAAAACATATCAGTTTATAGTTTTGTAATTCACTTTTTGTTCAATTCCAAAGACGCACTAAAGTCAAATCAATAACAAAAAAGTTCTCACTCTACTTTTGTTTCATTCATTCTACTGTATTAGACCTCCATCAAACTGTGAGCAATATAAAACAGAAAAGCCGGGCATCCAATCACAGACGTTCCACTGAAAGTCAACCAGATGGAATTAACCCACTACAGCTGGCAGTAAAACCTGGTAAGAGTAAAGTGAGATCTTCAATGAAGACATCAGAAGTGTGCTTTAGTATGAAATAAAAAAGTCACTATCATGTCAGAGTCGTTGAACATCAGTGTGGGTGTTACCGACATCCTCCTGCTGCTTGTGCATGTGTGGTATGTCTATGTTCTGAAAAGTAAATTATGCAAAGAGAAGTGATTCTACAACCTCAAACGCTGCTTTCACAGCAGGAGAACCAGGACGACGAGCTCTAACTCATTATTCATGTCCTCCCGTTTCTTCGGCAGCAGAATGAATCCGTGCAGCGATGGAGTGTTGCTGCGAAAGGACACGACTCATCAGCGCTGTCAGAAAGGACTAAGGAGTGTTTTACACAAGGCGTAGAGACTGGGCGGAGAGAGGAGGAGATTACTGAGCAGATTAGGAGCAGAGGGGACAACGTAGAAGGAGGCAGAGGGTTGATAAAGATGTAGAAATGAAGGAAACATATGATGGAATTGAGACAGATTTCTAGAAAATTTGGTTCCATGGAAAATCTATTTCTAAGAACCTCACTGGAACGTTCTTGAACAAAGCAAACGTGTAAACTTTCCCCACAGGTCAGTGGTCAGCGGTTAAAATGTTTTGAAGTGTACCTTTTTCAACCTCAGTCGAATGCACAGCTAAAAATAGTCTCATCCTCTGACTAAAGCACAGGTATCACAGACATAACCTTCCCTGTGTGGTCAGGAGAGAGCGGCCTGCCATCAACGGTTCGCTCAGGCGTTAAAATGCTGGCAGCGCTGCGTTATTGTACCATCATTCACTGCACAGGACGTCGCAGACAAACTTTAAACGTCCAGGTGAACAATGAACGTGTCCCTATCTGTGCCATATGCTGCGGCTGGCTTCCTGCCAGGGACCGTGGTGTTCACTTCTTTGTCTCTTAGCCGCCTTCAGCTCAGCTTTGCTTTGTGGGAGTGAGAAGGGAAACAAGAACGTGTCTTTGACGAGATGAGATGCTCTATTTTTTGCTCACAACTGAGCCGAAAAAACAAAAAAGACACGTCCTGAATTGTGAGCAGTTGGCTGTTGTTTGGGAAACAGCTGCAGAGGCTCATAATGCAGTTCACAATGTAACGTTTGTGAAGTGTGTGACGGCGGCGTGGATGATCTGCTCAACGTGTTCCAAGGTAAAAGTATGTTACATAAAGTTTACCCACAAAGGTTATTTACTGTATTCCAATTTAAAATATCTACACGTAAACACAAGAGCCAAGGTTTGATTTTCTTTGTCATCTATGTATCTATAAATGCTCTATAATGCTACAGATGTTCTAATACCTATAAAATCTTCCTTCCTGAATTTACTGTGCCCAGCCTATAACTTTCTGCTACCAGACCGGTATAAAAAGTTAGAATCTTGTATTAATGACTATGCGTCATTTTGATTATATTGTTGTTGTCTTCACTGAGAAAATATTTCCTAATCAAATATAGTTGCATTATTGACGATGAAATCCTAGCTATTCTATTGGTCAGTTCTTTTGTCGATATGGGTATGGATCAAGTGGAAGTAATAGACAGATGCAGCCAAAAGGAAACATTATTTCTCTGCGGCCCGGCACCAATTCACCTACGGACCAGTACTGGTCCCCGACCCAGTGGTTGGGGACCACTGGTCTAGAATGGATTTGTTTTAAATACATAAAAAAAAAAGTTAATTTGAGGGCGACTAGACAATAGGATGTTTTCTGAAGATTCACCATTGATCCAAGAGGCTTTTTCAGTTCTCTTGGATCAGAAGTGAAACATCTTTAAGAAACCTAAGTCCACTTGTCTTCAAAGTAACTATTTTTGAAATTAAATGACCTCCAGGAGTGAGAACTTACACAGTAGATCTGTATATAAGCAGGTAACATGATCGACCTGAAGTACTGTGTGTGATTTTGCACTTTTGCAAAACAGGGTTCAATAGGTTAAATTCACTCCCATTATATTACGGGGATAAATAAAATATATAAACCAGTTCATACTGGATCTGTATGATACAACTGTAAATGTGCACTTGTGTATTTTGCAGAATGGACCCTCTGGGGCCCACACATGTGACAGCCGGTGTTTTGAAGGGAGACAATTCACCGTCTGTTCAGTCCACAGACTGAACTGTCGGTCCAGGTTATCTATGATAGATAACACTTTGTTCACTCTGTGTCCTCCAATCACACAGCAGCTGCAAACGTGTCCTGTTTGCAGCCAATAACGGAGCCAGCCATCCCAATCCTGGAGCATCACTGGCCTGTGACGGCCATGATGGGAACCAGCACTGCGGGCTGTTCTTCTAACTCACTGGTCTGGCCCCTGCTTGAACAGTGCCCAGTGTTTTTGTCAGAGTTGATATCAAAATGCTTCACGCACACGCAACCGAACCAGGCAGAGACTCGCACAGATACTCAGCCAGCGTATCTGTTTGTTAAATGAGGTTTTGTGTGTATCGTTTAGACCTCCACACACCCCTGGTGTTTCTCTGACCCGTCCCCTCTCCTCCTCCTCCAGCCATTACTGTCCTGGCCTTGACTTGATTTCGCTGACTTTCATATTCCTACATTGAATTTATTATCTCCCAGCATTTTGCAGTTTTATCACCGGCAGTCAGTCCCATCATCAGGGTCGGCTACAATTACACCAAGTCACTAAACTCAAACTTTTAACTCAGGCTTTCCACAACAACATGATCGCCTGAAAAGACTCTCAGAAACATACAGAGATCGCACTAAATATAATATGGCTGCTTGTGTACAAAAATATTAAATGTATTCCTCTTTGATGAAAGGTTTTATTCCTTTTTAACCAGAAAGTCATTCTTTAGAATATAAGTTGCACCAGACAAAACATGTTTAATGAATAACGAAAAAACATACATCAGGAGTATAAGGCTCAGGAGTATAAGCCACACCAGTGCCCTCTAGAGGTTGTCAGTTTAGAAATAACAAAATGTACGTTTTTAGCAAGTCCAGGCACATAAGCGTAGAGTGCCCTCCCGTGGCTATCATGTGAAATTAACAACTGTGAAATTATATTTTGATACATTTGAGGTCCCAACATACAGGGTAGCCAACCAATAATTATTTTAATGTGCAAGCTAGACACCTTTTCACTATTTTAACCAAGCTACGAGGAAGGATTGAGTCCTAATCCGAACTTTACTTTGCATCTGATCCCGGGTCAGCCAGCCGGCCTCTGCTGCTAGTTTAAACCCATTTTTTTGATGTTAAATCTTTGTTGTTTTGATGTCAAACTCCTGACTGACTTATTCAACTATAAACAGCTGCGCATCAACAGCTCATAGAAAATAACAGACTTGAATCAAATGGAAATATTTTTTTTCTGCTCGTGTGTCGCAGCATGTAAAGCTGCGCCTGCACACTGAGCCACAGCATTTTAAAACCTGCTGAACAGACGACTCACTGGGCCCAGCTGTTTGAGCTTCGTAAACTCACTCAAACTACTTCACGCCCCCCAGTTCTCACCTTCCTCTACGGCAGATAACACTGAACTCCCAGAGGAGGCAGCATGCAACAGACACCACAACACCAACAGGTGACGGAGAGAGACGGTGCAGCAGACCAGGCATTAGCTCCTATTCCCTACGCTGAGCTCCCCAACGTGCACTGAGATAACAAAGTTCCAGCGCCTGTTCCTTTGAGCAAAGATAGGAATGAAGAGGAAACTCTGGGAGTGAGACCTGGAGACACCTTCAGAGGACTGAGCTGTTACGCTCACCCTGAGCTCGGCCGCTTTCATTGAGTTTCACTTAGCCGCGGCCAGAGATAAGAGAGACATTGATGTTGCCCAAGAAGTCAATGCTTGAACAGACCTCCAGGTCCAGAAACGGACGTGAAGACACTCTGGGACATTGTCTTCACATGATTTGTGTAAAGTAGTTGATTGGCATTCGGTGCCAATAGAAATCAATGACTGTAGTACACAAATTAGGTTCATTCAGTCTCTTTGCATGTTCCTGGTGAAGCTACTGATTCTGAGACAATGGACAGGTCCTCAACGTGTGAGAAGGTACTTCAGGACGGTTTGGCGTTAAATAAAAAAAAAAAAAAAATCACCCTGGTTTGTGCATCTACTAATAAAGGCTCAGGTAACGTGTATGTAAAGTGCTTATACAATGATTTAGGTAACCCCGTAAACCCAGTTAAAGCATAACACAACCTGAATTAAGATGATTTTCCTTTATTTGCTGCCATTTTTTCTCTTACGTATTCACCAGGTTGAATCCTACAAGATTTCAACAAGAGCTTTTGACAGCAGCGGCAGATATCATTAAGATGTTGAGCTGGAGGACAACTTGACAGAAGGACTGAGGGAGTAAGTCATCATTAACTCATGACTGAGGCGGCAGGTATCTCAGCTGAGCTGTCACCGTTTACCATCAATTATACAAAGTTTAAAATGAATATATGTCGGAGAGGCCAAAGCGCTCCTTGAATTTGCACTGACAACTTCCCTTTTCACATCGGTGACAATATATTCAATCTTCACTTAGCGGCAGATGTCTGATATTTTGGACACACTTAACATGCAGATGTTTGTGATGTTAATGAGCGGGTAATGAACATTAATGGGAGCCCCGATTGATGCCACAGCTGCTGGGCTGCACAAAGAAACAGAGTTGGTGCGGCCCAGGAAAAGTCAGACACACCAAAGACATACAATAATGACAAAAACTTAATCTAATACCCATTATATCTGAACAAGCGGTGGAGCAATTGTTGGTTCGCCTGCCTTTCAGGGAGAGGATTAGGAGAGTTCACTGTTCAACTAAACACGCCAATGCATCCTTGGCCGTTATAGGAAAGGAAAGGAAAGGAAAGGAAAGGAAAGGAAAGCAAACTCATTGTGACATTGAGATGTCACCTCTGCATTTAACCACCAAAGTCATCAGTGGGCATCTTTGTGGGCCAGGGAGCTGTGAGTCGGGACAGTGTCCTGCCCAGTGGACCTCAGTGATAACTTGGCAGTTGGTGGAGTCGAACTTGGAACCCTCCAGACCCCTGTCCGGTTCTTAAATCACTAGGACTGCCCCACGGGCTTTTACGGTGTCGACAGTCAACTGTTGGATCATAGAATGGTATTTCAACTTCAAGGTTCTTTGATAACCTGTTTATTTATCTACATGTTTGCCAGTTCATCTATCCATCCATCCATCCATGTATCCATCTACCTACCCACCAACCTACCTATCCATCCATTCATCCACCTACCAATCTTTCCATTGATTTATCTATAGAAATGTGGTAAGATTTTCTAATCTGGATCATTTCCCGACTTCGTCAACATGGTTAACTCGTCCATTTCGATTGCTGCAGTAAGGACCAAAAGTCATGTACAGGAACAGGTGTGAGAATCCAACACTGACCCTGTGGGCCCTAACACTGCATGTGTAAACCAGCAGATCAATCAGCGGTCCAACCATTAGTCTGTTGGCTCATCAATACCTCCCCCACAATGAACGACATTTGAGCAGAATTCAAGGCCTTCGTTAAACACAGGCATTTCTTGGTCCTAAAGGGACAGTGGAGGAAAAACACAATCCTTCCCTGCATTACCATGCCTAAATGACTCTAAATAGCCGAGAACCTTTGCCACCACACGTCTCCAGGTTGATGTCAAATTCATTTGGAGGAGCTCGGGGTATGTGGGCCGAAACAGGAGGTGATTATTGGAGTCCTGAGCTGCTGCTTTGTGGGTGGATGGAGAGCTAATGAAGGCCATCTTGATGGAGTAGTAATTATCTGCTGTCCATACAAGCACCAAGGAGCTGAAAGTTGGTTTACTGCAGCTAAATTACGTGCGGCTGAGTGTTAATGAAGAGAGAAAATAATTAAAATGTAACGTGTTGTTACCGGTGAACAGACAGACCAGAACTAGCGGACTATGTCATACCAGACACAACAAATAAAACAATTATTCAAAGAATCCGTCATTTGTTATGACAAAATAATCCGTATTTCAGGTGAGCAGGACAAAGGTAAAAAGCAAAAAAAAAAAACTGTGAAAAATTATTTTTTCATGTGACAATAACAATGACAAAAGATTGTATACCAGCTATAACTTTGAGACAAAAGTGTGACTCGTACCCTATACATATCAGTGGTCCCCAATCCCTTGCCATGGACTGGTACCAGTCTGATGCTCTTACACAATTTATCTTTTATCTATTATTTGACAATAAACCGTGTTTTGCAAAATGATCAGATCCCCTCATGTTTGTGTATCCAGGCCAAGCCCAATATGTCATAAACCGCAACTGGCCGCCTCCATGTGCCACCTTGGACAGAGTAGACATTCTCTGTCTAATGGACTTCCACGCTGTAGTGTCTCTTTAATGAAGCAATGAACCCTTAAAAACTGCTTTGCCACTTAGAGGTAAAAAGATCTGCATTAAAAAAAAACTTAAGTTGCCTACAGAGTTGAGAAACGTTGATTATTACAACAACAGAAAAACAACAACAAAAAACAGGAGTTCAATGTACCATACTGAATGTACAAGGACAGCAAGATGTAGGTGGACTTCACATTCAGAATCTAAGGTGGGTTCATGGTGGAAGTTTTATCACGGTTCATGTATCGGTTTCTGCATCTGAAACGTTATATTTTTAAGTGGAACATTATCTGTTTACTCCCATGAATGATCACAGCAATTACAACTTAATATGGGCAGTATGTCTCCAGACTGGCTGAGCAGAACATATTAATACAGTCACTGCTGAAATGAAGCACAGATACACACCACATGCACCTACCACACTCACTCTAAATATTTATCCGCTACACCTCAAAGACCGAGGAGAACACCATACAATTAGTAAGACAACAGAAAAACAACAACAAAAAACAGGAGTTCAATGTACCATACTGAATGTACAAGGACAGCAAGATGTAGGTGGACTTCACATTCAGAATCTAAGGTGGGTTCATGGTGGAAGTTTTATCACGGTTCACGTATCGGTTTCTGCATCTGAAACGTTATATTTTTAAGTGGAACATTATCTGTTTACTCCCATGAATGATCACAGCAATTACAACTTAATATGGGCAGTATGTCTCCAGACTGGCTGAGCAGAACATATTAATACAGTCACTGCTGAAATGAAGCACAGATACACACCACATGCACCTACCACACTCACTCTATATTCTGGTCCTCGTCTCGGCTTTGAGTGTTAGCTGCATGTAGATTTTAGAAGTGACACAAATACTATGGGAACCAGACTGTGACTTTTACAAAGAACTACAAAAGTTGGTGCAAGAAAGATAAGCCTGGGCCTGAAATAACGAGCTTGTTTTCAGTCACTCTTTGTCTCTTTGTGCAGGAAGCTCTTCAGAGCAACAACATGAAGAATCACTCTCCAAAACAGGACTCTTCCCACGGAGGAGCTAACAAATAGAACCCAGTCCTTGAAACCTCTCCACCGAGGAGAATTGTGTGTCCAATCCACTTCATAAGCACGACTTCAGAAACAGAGGGTTGTTTTTTTTTTTCTGTAAAGCCCATTTTAATTCTGTTGACTCTCACAGATGCAGTACCAACTCCTCTGAAATGTAAAATAAATACATAAGGACAGAATAAATGTGAGGGTTCGTGATTCAGTGCAAAGCTCCGAGTGCTTAATAGCCATTACAAAGCATGGGAGGGCGAAAAAAATGGCCATGACAAATGTGTCCTACTTTGCTGCAAGGCATCGGTTTCCAGAAGCGTTCTCAAGAAATTGTCTAATTTAAAATCAACCAGACAAAACAACCCTGCAGCAGCAGAAAAGCCTCCGACTTGGAGCCCTCTCCTCCAGTGAGATGAACAAAGAGAGGGGATGAAAGAGAAAATGGTCTCACAGATGGTGGTTGAAGACTGGAGACTGACTTTAAGAGGAAAAAACGCAGGTAAGTAAAGGAGAACCACAGGGGGTCCGGTCAGTTTCAATTGAGCCTCAAATACTTCTTAGACATATAGATTCATCAGTCTGTAAAAAAATCCCTGTCTCTATACTTTCTACTAAGAAATGCAAATCTTAAATTTGTCCTTCTTCGTTTATTGTTAGAAGCTTTGTAACAGAATCCACAGGCCAAAGGCATTTTTCTGCAACTTCCGAGGAAGCCCCATTATAATTCTCTCCTGTGAGATACAGGAGGCAAGGTTTCCATCCTATAGCAGCAGGAATAGACGGCTTCACTACAACAAGGAGTCATTTTCCAAGAAAAAAAAAAAAATTATTGACAGTTGACATCCTTTTTTTCCACTGATAGTTCTAGAAGGCAGTTATGGCAGCCCTTGCAGGGATTGGTTGATACTACAATAGTCTCGCAATTGATACTGCAATACGCCCTATATAGATGATGTTGGTAGCTGATTGTTCCGATCAATAAGAACAAGAATCCCCTCTGTTCCTTTCGTACAAGCCTTAATTGATCTAGTATTTTTGGTGAACGTAATCCTTGAAATCAGAATTTTACCTCAAATAGCCCACAGAATGTTATAAAATGGTTAGACAGAAATTGTGAAAATCATCAACGCAAGGAATAGTTTTTTTCTTTTATTTTGAGTGTTTTTTTGTTTTCTTCTTTCATCTTGGTGGGGATTTTAATGTTTGAATAAAAAGCTGGAGTGATGCACAGGCACAACCCTAAATCCTTCAGTGTTACATCCAAAGGCCAAATTATGACTAGAGTTTTCTAGATAATTACTGTGAAGACCTCCATTAAAAAATTATAGCGTTAAAAGATCCGGTGTCCCGTGCCAGCCCAACTTTAAGCCTATTTGGCAGCAGAGTTTGGCGTCAAGTCCAGATTTAATCAGAAAATAAACAAGTGATTGTGTATTTTTTGGTGTAATAAGTAATAATATTTGAAAATACATTTTTATTTCTGCTGTTCATCTGCATTTAAAGGACAAAAGTCATCCATTCATTCTTCTTCTGCTTGTCTGGGTCGTAGGGGCAGCTGGCTCCACCCAAATCACATTGCACCATATTGTGAGCCTTCCTGAAACATTATGTGGGTTGGGACGGGATGCTCAGAGCAACTCATTGGCAACCTGGCAGCTGGTGGATTCGAACCTGAAGCCCTGCGGATCCAAGTCCGCTTCCTTAACTAATAGGACAAAACAGGACAAAATTCTTTCAAAGACAAGAAGTATGCAGTTATCAGCCATCAACATCCATCTGGAGGAACCATCACTAAACTCAATACACCATCTTCCATTCAGTTTCCGTACTTTCCATTCAGAATACTTCCCACGAAAAAGAATACTTCCCCTGCTAAGCCCTCAAAAAGAAACACATAACACAGGCAGATTCTAAAGGGCTGACCGCCATCTGGTTCCCTGAGGTGATACCCAATTCTAATGTGACTCAAACAACCCCCATTCACACCTCGGCCATGGTGAACACAACATCCTGCCATTTAGGAAGGGTGGGGTTACCACCTTTGTTTGACTACAACGACTCTTTTTCAAGTATTCAGACACTCCAAGGTTAGAAAACAAAATTTTCCCAGCGGTCAGTTTGATCTGTGGGAAGCCTGTGGGATTATCTTCTCCTTTCGGCTTCAGCAAGTCAACAATTTCCATCTCTCCCTGTCCTCTGTATCTTCAACTCTAACTCCAACTACCTCCATGTCCTCCCTCACTGCATCCATAAACCTTCTCTTTGGGCTTCCTCTAAAAGCTGTTGGATAAAAAGGCAAAGTCATCCAGTATTAAATACCTGTAGACATTTTATTGTGGTGTAAGATATGATGACTGACTGAGATACATAGATTGATAGATAGACCATTATTTATCCTTCGAAAAGTTAAGGACTGTGCCTAACATTTATATTTTTCAACCCTTTTTTACAATTATTCCTTGAGTTGACCAACTTTCTGTTGAAGAATTCAGAGATTCTGAGTTAATGCCAAAAAAGTTTGGTGACCTAACGTTGAAACTTTCTAACCCGAAACATAATCCTGACCCCGTTTTCTCAAGAGAACGCTGATGAGGAAAAGTTAGAGAAGGCAAGATGGAGAAGATTTGCAAGTTCCTCAATAAGAGAGCAAGGGGCAGAGGGAAATTTATTTTCAGATAGAACTGTGTTTACACCCAAGTATCTTCGAATCACACTGATATATATATATATTAAATTCACAAAAAAATATTTCCCGTTAAGTAAAACATATCTGTATATATAAGTAAATACCGGGGCAAACACACATTAATCATTCATGTGGATCTTTGATTAAAATTGAATGTTTATAGACACATTACAAATAAATAAACAAGACAAAAATATGGAAAATATTTTAGTGGTTTGTTGATGCATCTATGAGTATGATTGAAACCTTAATCAGAAGCTTGATGTCGCAGTTTATGGATACCAATGCACGACAGCGTTATCAAATATGAAAAAGTCAGTAAGTCGCTGCAATCCTCATACCCAAAGCCTCGGGCTCCGACTGTCACTGCCTCTGAATCATAATAAACAAGTGAAAAAGTCGTTTTTCTTTTAAAGCCATCCATATTTACACCACATCTCAAGAAATTTCATCCTGGAGATCCGTAAACTACACAAAAACATCTCTTGATCCTTGTCTCTGGTTTTTGATGTTTTTCGCTTTTACAAATACCCACTAACCTAGCAGAACGCTATCTCTTAGAGGCTAGAGTACATCATTAAAATCAGGAGTCAGTGGTGTTGGAGAAGATGGAGCTTCTCTCTGGTTCCGCAGACAGTGTGGCCCACTGGGCCTGCAATCCTTCACGCCGGATAGAGCCGTGTCTATTACTACAGATTGGTTTGGTCAAACCCTCAGCCATAGAAAGAAGAGTTAAGGGGTGAAAAGTAAGGCGAGATGAAGCAGAGAGGGAGAAGATAGTCATAAAACCTCTCCAATTTTTCCGTGTGACGACATGAAAGTAGGAGGCAAAGGTAAATGGAAGCCGCACACAGAAGAAAATCAGCCTTATCGTAGTCTGGGCACCTGAACTCCCAACAGGTTTGTAGGAGATAAACACTTGAATTTATGTGAGTTGGATTAAAGGAGAGAGAGACTGATCAAATGGAAGTGTTGGGGGAGGGCTTGACATGTGATGCTGACTGAGAAACAAGATAACCACCGGGGGCAGAAGCGAAAACAGCAGAGTCATAAGTTAGTTAAAGCCTGCAGACAAACTGCCTTCAAATTAGTGGATTTGTCCTTGAAATTCCCTTGACAAACGCAGATTTCATTTGCGCTTCAAAGAAAAAAATGTTTTGACTGGTTCTACTTCTTTTTTGTATTTGTAAATCAGAAAATTAAGTTTTTCAAGGATTACACGTATAAAAACAGTTAATGGCAGTCAAAAAAAAATACAGCAAAAAGTAAGAACAGAAAATAACAAGCTCTTCATACAGCCATCTACTCTTTGTCTCCTACCCAGTAGGTTCATTTTTAGGAACTTCTACCACTGTCCCTCCTCTGAACATGTCCAAACCAACACATGTCTGTGTTGTCCCTCTAATCACCTCATTCCTGATCCTGTCCATCCTTGTCTCTCCTAAAGAGAACTTCAGCATCTTAAACTCCTCCACCAGCTACGCCTAAGTTCAACATAAAATAAGCATCATGGTGACCAAAGCCGACAAAGAAGACAAGATAGACAATTATTTACAATTAAGACTTGGGTTCGCAAGTCTTCAATTTCAAGTCCAACGGTTGCCAATTAGGGGCGCTGAGCAAAGCATTGTTCCAACCCCCATAACTCCCAGTGGGCTCAACACCCACAGGAAGGCTGACGGTATGGTAGTTGTACAAATAAAGACACAAAATAGTTAAAAGTAACCTGGCAAAAATGTTTGATGGTATCTAGAAAATTGTTGCATTTAAAGTAGCTTGTAATTAAAGTATAAAAAGTAAAAAGTAAAAAAAAAGAAACCATATCTGGCTTTTTTAATATTCTTTTTGCTTATTTTTCTTTTTTTCTTTTAAAATAAATCCTGCATTAAACATGTGGAACAAGAAGAAATACAGCACACACAGAGAAAGCGTCTGATTTGCAGCATCAGCAGCATTGGTGTATTTGCAGCCAAAACACTTCTTGATGAATTAATCAGTATGTCCCAGATGTGTGCAGTACTTTGGTCGCCTCTTTACTCAGTGCTGCTGTTAATCAGTGAAATTTGTCAAGCTCTGAATATTAACTTTTTTGGGGAAAAAAAAAAAAGGAAAACCCCCTGTTCTGATTCATCTGCGCAGAGAGAGAGAGAGTTTTTCCTGATGTTTCTTTCGTCTCATTTACAGCCAGTCTGTCGGATCTTCACTGCTCTGCTGACAGAAATCTAATATTTCATTGTGCCTTTGATTAATAACGGTGTTAGCACCATGTGTTGAACGACAACCAGGTTCTGCTGATCCACAAATATCTCGCCTGTGTGAAGTTACTGAATAAGTTGCTTTGAAAGGAAGGTTCTGAACAAAGTGACATCAAAAATGTGATTGAGAGGTCATTCCAAATGTTTTGCATCAGCTGTTTCGTTTTTTTCCCTACTCCTATGGCAGCCCTGCACATGAGTTTGGCATACCCAGTCAGAAGGCGACAAAAAAAAAAAAAATCTTGCAGAGAAAAGGACTGGCTTTACTGACATCCAATAAATGAACAGATCAGAAAGTGAGATGTGGAGTAGCAGAACATTGAGATTATTTTTGACAATATTTTTGGAGTGCCTTGGTGAGTCTAACCACTGCTGCAATACCCAGGTTTACCAGTAGAAGGCACTTATGCTGATAAAACTTATGCTGTTTGATTGTTGTTTAGTTTACCATCAAAACACAAAATTTAAAGCCGTTGTCATTCTAAACTGGGGTGCGAAAGGTGTGGCCCGTGGACCAAAACCAGTCCGTTAGGGAATTCAATCTGGCCTGTAGAGGTTGTTCCTAAAAAGTTTGTGCTCTATGCTGTTTTGACAGTGTAGAGTACACACATACTGGGCTTCAGTGCAATGTTATAGTGTGTGTGCACAACATAACATGTTAGCAGACATGTTTACGAAGTTGACTTTTAACTCAAGGATGTACAATTATCACTAAACAGCTAAGTTACAGCAACTAGGTCGACTCGGACAAGGACGAGACGGAACCGAGCATGGTTGATAGCTGAAGATGAAGAATTGATGCATTTGGGAACCTAAAAAAAGTGAATCTATAGTTAGACTTATCTGACTATTTTGTGATGCTTTATGTGCCAAATTCGGAGCACCTTATAATCCATAAAATAAGTAAACTATTTTCACTATGTCGTTTGCTTAAATGACAGAAACAAATATATTTGCAAACTCTGTTGAACTTCAGTGATGTATACATTTCCCTTAAAACCTGTTGAAAAAAAGCCAAAGGAAAGCAGAATCCAGTTTCTGTTTACTTTTATCTCTCAGTCATCTTTAGCATCAGGACCAAATAATTAAACAGAACTCTGGTCATGTTTATCCGTCTGTCAAATCAGACGAGCGCACTTTCGATCAAACACAACCCACAACGACCAAACAACGTCCAAGAAAAGTGGGAAAAAAAAATATATTAAGCTGAAGACGCTCATAATGAAATGGGATGTGAAGTGGGACATTGGTATGCCAAGTGTCTCACCTCCAAGATTACGGCTTTCATTAGACTAATGCAGCCTAATGGCCAAAAATAATGATATACATTTCTGCTGCGGCTGAGCTCTCAGTGCTAATCTTTGGACTAACTCCTGATAAAAGCGCTTAAAAGGCAACACGTTGCTACAGAGCGGAGAGGGAGGCTTTGACGTAACGGTTCCTGCGGTGCACGTTGTTTCCTTTTTTATGTCATATTAATTAGAACTGGATTAATAAAAGCAATTTTCCGGCGCCTTGGCCAACCGCACACTGAGAGTCGCCGCAGCCACTAATGGGGATGATAGGAAGGGGAAAATTGAGCAGCTTTATCGGCTCACGTTCGCTTATAAATATCATATATTCTGTCAGTCAAAGTCAGAGGAGAGAGAGGGAGAGAATAAAGGAATATTCAGTCACAAAGGTGCAGCACAATTAACACCATCAGGAAGACTTTGATGAAGTGGTAAAACGCTCAAAAACTTCATTTCTTTTTTCCTCAAGTGAAGATGTAATTCATCCCAGGTTTATGAGACTGTAAGATCATCTTTCTTCTTTGCAAACTTTTTAAAGAGCTCAGGTTAATGAAGAACAGTTCCAGAGACCAGTTAGATCAAATTTGAGGACATTCTCATCCTGATGAGAAACGTATTCACGGTGATTATCACCCCCTGCTTGACAAAAGTGCGTACTATTAACTTTTACAAGCAGGTTTAAGAAGGCACAATACAAGTTATAAATTAAGAAACTCTCCTTTAGAGTCGGCCACTCGAGGGGGAGAGGTGAGTGCTCCTGTTGCTCGTAAGAACATCAGTTCTTGGGAATTGCAAAAAGGGAACAGAAACTGCTTCTGATGATTCCGTCTAAAAAGGTGTGATCGAAAGAACTCTTCACACCTCTGTCCAGTGGTGAAGACAGTGGTGTAGAGGAGTAGAACTACTAGAGTTCCCTCATGATACCATAGATATCATGACCTGGATGAATGAGACATCTTCACAGACATGTGAATTGCACTCTGCATTTACAGTTCATCTGAAAAGGCAAAACCAAGGCCATAGGAAAAAAAATGTACAAAACACATACTGTATAATACATGCATCCGCTTTAATTTGACATTTTGATTAAGCAATATATGGTAACTTCCTTGACAGCTTCATACGTGTCAATTAGTTTCAACTAATCACCATAATTAATAGTGATTCATTGCATTTTTCATTTTTATTGGTTTGACAAACGGCAAATGAATGCTAATGTGAATACTATTCATGAGGTTACAACAATGGTGGAACACATTTAAAGCATGGAATATCAAGGTCACTTTATTGGCTCTGCCTGGTCCTACTAATGATGGATGATGAACAAGATAATCATCTCAGTAAATCCCCATTTATTGGCCAACAAATATTATTATTAAATTAAACCAACACTGTGGAAAGCACAACAGTGTTGATGGTCAAAAGCAAAGCAGGAGTTTGATGGCAACATTTATTAAATCCACGCGGGAATGACTGGAAAAATCTAAAAAAAAATATATATATTACAGCCTCACTAAGGACGTGGTCAAAGCTTGTACTGTCGATGAAAGTGTCCAGATTATAGAATATCACTGTGAACAGATTTTACCAGCACATCTAAACAGGGAAAAGCGTATCAAAAAAACTGCTCCGAGCGACACGGGATCTAATATCAGAGCCTTTAAAGTTTTAGACTCACCTCAGAAAACACGCAGCTCACCTTTCAAGGCTCGGAAAAAGATTAATTTTCTAAACAAACCTGGCCAACAGCTGTCACATGTAAGAACTCACTATCCCAGGAAACACAAGCTGGAAACACTGTTTTCTCTTTTAAATCTATGCACATATGGCACTTTACTGCTATTTAGCCAGAGGCCAATGAGTTTCAAAGATCTTTAGAAGTTCAACAAAGTAAATATCCCCGCCCACAGCTCTAGGTGTCCTCACATAACTTCTAGACAACTCTGAAAGACGCAGTGATTTTGGTGCACACCAATGTATGGCCTAATGGACGTTTACTCCAAGTTTGAAGAGAGCGCGACGCTCCTGACATCTTGGTTGGACACTGTCACCGCAAATGTGATCCGACAAGATGGGTCCGTGCTGAAGGCACCGGTTCCTGTCATAGGTGCTGAACCTGTGCAAACACTGCGTAAGAGTGGTGACAATTTCTGTCAAGGCGTCAAATGGAAGCACGGGGAAGACGGCGAGAGAGAAACCAAGACGTGGGAAACATCTCAAAGAGGGATGAGACAAATGGCTGCGCCAGAAGACACTACTTGATGGAAGCAAAGTGTCCATCTTGTCAAGCTACATGTTGTTCTGAATATTACACACCCATTGAAATAAGAAGCAGTGGTGGCCTAGTGGTTAAGGAAGCGGACTTGGGTTCGCAAAGTCCCCGGTTCAAATCCACCAGCTGCCAGGTTGCCACTGAGGTGCTCTGAGTCCCAACCGTCCCAACCCACATAACGTCTTGTGGGCCCACCACCCACAGGAAGGCTCACAATATGGTGCAATGTGATTTGGGTGGCACCAGCTGCCCCTGCGACCCAACAACGGACAAGCGGAAGAAAATGAATGAATGACAGTATACAGGACCATGAGTTTTTGGATGTAAATATGAAATGACACAACTGAGTAACAAATAAGTGTGTGCAAATCAAGTGAAGGGTGGATATCTAGCCATTTGTATGTTTTCCTATACTATGCATTATTCAAGTTTTTATATTTAGTGGCATCAGGCATTAAAAGGAAAAAAGGAATTGAAGAAAATAAGGGTGGTTTTTCAATGACTATATATAGTCTCATCCAGTGGTTCTCAAATGGTGGATACCGACACAAAAGTGGGTCTGATTGGGTGTCGAACAGCTAGTCAAAAAAAAAACTGTGAATCAGCTGTTGAGCATGTGTTTTATTTAAGGATCTTATTTAAGAATCTCTTATTTTGAAAGGCCCACTCTGCCGAATAAAACAAGTAAAAACAAATAAGTCAAAATAAGTGATTTTTTAAAGGCTAGAAAATTAATTTGCTTGGTTTGAATTCCATGAGAGTGGGTCCCAACTTAATGACCACAGGAAAACATAGGCCCCAGTGCGAGACCAGTTGAGAACCCCTGGTCTACACATAGCAACAGCAAAAAAAAAAGAATAAAAAAAACTAGCAATCCTGAAACCTGACAAATTACAAATTGACCCATGCCAGAAAAAAAAAAAAATCATTGCCTTGGATTTCAACTCTTCCTTGGCTGCACAAATTGGCATCTCAAAGTCCACCAAACAATTTGCATTCAAGCAGTGGCCCAGCTGCAGCTTAGAGAGTCTGATTCAGGTTAAGCCACTTACGAAGGCTTCGAGCATCGTGAAAATACCTGAATAAAACTGCAGGCAGCGTATTTCTGGCTGCTCACCATGAGCTGGGGCTGAGCAGGAATACACAGAGACAAATATAATTGTCATTTCATCAAAAACAGCAGCATAAAAGGTTCACATGCTGGTTATTTGTACTTTGCGTCCATAAACCCACAGTGAGACGGAGCAGCGCCTGGTTCGTGGGCAACAGGACCTGAATAACAGACACCGGGGTAAAAAGCTCATGATGTTCAACAGGGTTATGTCATAATAAGACCTGACCTTTACTGGGAGTTTTAATGGCCTGTCAGAGTGCACAGCGGCAGCCACAGGATTTTGGGCCATTTAGCTTGAACTCTTGTGTCATTTCTGTCAATTGTGGCCCATTTGATGCTTCTTGCACTTGTCAGAAAAGAGTAGGTTGTAGATTTGATATTTTTAGAGCTACAATTCAATCAGTTTGTCTACAGCGTTGACTGTATTTTAGAGGCTTTTAATGGTTTTTTTTTATAAAACAAGTCGTACAAAAACATTTTAAACCTTTTGGGACTAGAACATTTAGACAACTTGGTGGCATCGGACATCGAAATGAGATTTGGACCTGCCTACAATTCGTCCGTGACTTGACGTTTTTTCTTCAGTAAACTCAAACTCTAACTTGAACTCCTAAGCGTTCGACTGAGACCTGATTCATTTTTTCACCGTTGCTTGATCTTTTCAGTACCTTAACCTCTTCTCTGTTCAACAGCCAATCATTATCTTTGTTTATTTACCGTATGTTATCGACCGAGTCACTTAGAGCGAGTTTATCAAACAGATCGGCTGAAGGTGGAAATGAGTTCTGTGTATTTGGACGGAAAACTGAATCAAAGAGCCAAAAAGGCTCTAATGAGAAGCATCAATCTGTGAAGGCGGGCGATCCCTCTCTCACCATGAAGAACAGCTTCAGTATAACATCATTTGATCAGGCTTTGAGACCTTTTCCTGCAACATTAAACTTTACTGAGAGGTTTCTAAGTGAGAACCTCGTGTGGATTTACTCCGGTTGTTTCACTTTGTCTCTACAAGTGTAGTTTCATTATCTTCCATGACCCTCACAGGATTAGCAGTGGAGCTAATGGATAACCGAACAGATAGAAGATAAGATTTCTTGCCCTGGGTTATGTACGTGAGGGGGGAAAAATGACGGAGAAATTTACCTCTGGATGGTTAAGGTTTAGAGTTGGACAGAAAAAGTGTTGCCCAACAAACTCAGCAAGACGAAATCAGTGGCAATCCCAAACATAGACTTGTCAACTGAGCTGCTGAGCAACTGAGCAATTGTGCACCGCTCAGCGCAAAAGCACAGGGTGTCCAACCAATCATACGATACAACGCAATTACACTGCACAGCCAATCAGGACAGAGTACGACTAGCAGCATTGGCAGTACTCTGCCCATACACACACAATAAAACAATAATCCATCTTCTCGACAAACCAAAGTATAAAAGAAATGTGAAACGTCTCTTTAAGAAATGTCTCTTTAAGTTGGACTGGCTGTTACAAATACAAATAGCAGAACATGCGGTGAAACTGGGAGAGATTTTTTTCTTTTTCGAGTGAGAAAGGTCTGCTATACAAAACATGCAGCGAAGCTTGAGGAGTCGGCGAGTTTTCTGAGGCGTTTGTATCAATGCTGTAGGAATTATACAAAGCTAATGCACATAAAGTCAAAGCAAAAAGCAAACGGAGCCTTCAACTTGGACAAAGTGTACAACCATTGGAGAAGTGAGAAAGATAGACCTGGAAAATAAGGTAAAGTAAGTCAAATGTCTGCATATTGTAGAGACATTTAATAAGATGTTGTATTAATGGATGTTTATTATTAAATTCTATATTGACTAGATCATTTATGGGTAGTAGAAATGCTAATAAAATACACTGTATCACAAGCTACAGCGCACATCATTGTGTATGTTTTAATGTGAACAAAATGTTATGTCAGAAAAGTGAATATGTCTCATTTCTTCTATAGCAAAACCATTACCCAAGGAAGGACTACCACATACCATATTACAAATCTCACACACAATTTTCAATTAACAATTTGTTTTTTCATTTTAAGTTGACCAAATAAGTTACATTAAAACTAATGGAAAATGCTGTGTAATTTGGTCATTTAAAAAGCCATGAAACTTGCTAGAATCCCAGGTGTGATAATGGTGTATGGCCACAGCGTGCGCATATAATGTAACTCACAGTAATGATACTCACAGGGAGACTTTATGTCTACCCAGACACATGAAAAATAAGTGGGAACATTGTTTTCCACCATTCATTCTTTTAACACAGGGGCTACAAAGGAGAAGGAAATTGAACAAAATGCTAATAAAGACTTTGAACATGTTCAAAATGTCTTAACCAACAAGTAATGACACCAGATTTACTCAGATGTGATAGAAAGTGGTTCATTTTCTCTTCATGGTGTCCTATATCTGATTGCTAATGGTTCCAGAATGTACCATGGCACTATTCATTGATTGCAGGGATTTGTTCCAGCAACCCTGGAAATGGTCGAGCGTTATTATTATAAATAAAGAAATTGAGATGTTGCAAACAAATTAAATAAGGCTGCCTTGCTTCACCATAATGGGTAGAGAATCACAAGTCAAAAAGTATTGTAACAGTGAAATGAATCTATGAGGCTACTTAAACAAATCAAGTTGGATCAAAAAAGTCAATTTGGAGCCGCTCTAGTCAGTAATGTTCACCAGATTCACTGCAAATGCAAAAAAAGCAGAATCAAAAGGAAATGTTTTTTGATTTTTACTCTTTAAAGTCCTTCACCAAAGGAACAGAGAAAAAGAACTGAATATATATGATGTCAGCCGGTGCAGCTCGGTGCTGCATATTATTATTGTATGGCCATGGAGACCGACTCTGACGCACTGACACCACACACTGGGCCCAAACTTCTGACAGTGTCCCTGACGCCTCAGGATAACAGAGGCATATTTCAGACGAGGCCAAAGCCCGGCCGGTGTCTTCTCCACATGGGCGGTAAAAAAAAGTCAAACATCTTCAAAGCTTGATGACTGTGAGTGAGTGGAAACCGGAGGGAGTGATGGAGTCGATGGAGACAAGAGGAGACCTTCTGATTTATCTTTCAAGACGCGGCTTGTTGCATCTTTAATCATCCCTCTCAGTGCGTAAGGAAGACTGTTGGCTTCCACCACCATTGAATTCCAACCCTGTTGAGTCGCAGCAGTGCTTTCTTCTCCCTGCCCCTGCACTTTCATTTCAGTCCTCTGTTTTATCGCTGCTCATTTCCATCCCTGTGATGCTTTCACAAAGGAAGGCAGCGGCTTAGACGCTGAGATGTGCGGCTAAATGTTTCAACAGACAGTAGTACGTGACAAAAGGCTTTCCCTTGTACGACAAAGCCATGTAGAAGTGTCGTCAAGCCCTCTGTACCAGCGAGGACGAGCTGCGTTCACAGCCTGACTGGTTCATTAAGGTTGTACCAGTGTCCTTGTCGCTGTTTACAAGGATGCAAAGGAAAATCAATTTATTGACTGAAGAGTGTTGGACTGTGCGATAATACATTAGATTTTTGTTTTCCTTCTAGAACTTCTGTATTAAAGATATGTAAGCTGTTAGCAAGTTAACTAGCATTAAGCGCCCCCTAAACACAGGGATCACAACCTTGAAAATAGATTTTTTTTTTTCTCCTAGCATTTTCTTTTCTTACATTTGGCCAAATGAATATTAGTGCTACCATAAGAAAACCAATATATGGTCGAACAGAAAAAGTCTTTTATAAAAACTTTAAACCTGAATAACGCAAGTTGGCCTAAGCCTAGTGTTTAAGGAAGCGGACTTGGGTCCGCAGGGCTTCAGGTTCGAATCCACCAGGTTGCCACTGAGGTGCCTTGAGCATAGCACCATCCCAACCCACATGGGGGCTCACCACCCACAGGAGGGCTCACATTATGGTGCAATATGATTTGGGCGGTGCCTTGCAGAAGAAACTGGATGAATAACGCAAAAGTGCAAAGTGTTATGTTCACAGCAAAAAGCTGTGCCATAAGGTGAACCCTGTTTTCATTTCCTCTCTCTTCAACATCTCCCAACTGTTTGACTCAATGGTCGACCTGTTCCTCTGATTCCTGCAGGGCTCTCACACTAAAATTAATTTATGATTTAAGACTCACAAGCTGCTGTTTCTGTGGATTTAATGATGCCCCCACTGCGCTTCCTCTCACTAGACAGAAGAGTGAAGCAATCTTTATCAAAGTCCCAACCTCCAGGAATCCCAGGCATTCATCTTAGCACTGCCGGAGCCAAGTATACGCCCCAGAAATCTATGGTCAGCACTGATGTTACTACAGTGGAAATATAACATTTACCTCAGGATCTCTGCACTGCACTTTACAATACAGGTTTGACTCAAAGATGTAAGAACCCTTCGTCATCAAGGTGTTGTTGCAGGAAGGCACCACTCTGCTTCTCATACTAATGACATATTGAAGCCTAATTAATAAAAGCCAAGTCTAAAAGATAGTCTTCTAAGATTAGAACAATGAAGTTTACAATAGGTTTCATCATTATCTGTGAGTCAGCTACTAATAGATTTCTCTGGTGTCTGTCTCGTTTCTCCCTGCTGTGCCCACTACCCGCGAGCGTAGGGAAAAGTAAGTTTCCTTAAGCATTAACAAGTGCAAATATCCATTTAATTCTGCAGAAGCTGTGAATATTAGGTTGACAAGTACGAAGACAAAGGAGGCTAAGGAATAAAAAAGTAAGTGCAAGGCCAAGAGCTTTAATTCAACAGAGGTCTAATTCTGCTTACAGAAAGTAAGAAGATTTAACAGTGCTGAAAAATATTCATCGCAAAGAATTTATTTGCATACCTATGAGAAGAGAGGCCTGGAAAGAACCTGTGGCTGCAGACTGGTTTGGAAAAATAAAGGGCATTATTGACCAAAGTTGTCAGTTTTACATAAATGTTCTTGTTCCTTGATGTGTAATTTACTCAGACATGTTCTCTGAATATCCCTTCTTTACTGAACTTAACTTTAAAATATATACATGTGTGTGTTATTCAATTATTGATAAAGTGACAAAAATTGTAATCATTTATTGCCCTCCATCAACCCCGGAGGACGCAGTCAATCTGAGTGGCTGTTCATTAAATAGTATCTCATTGTTAATTATTTGAGAAAGCGGCTGTGGAAAGGACTGAATGGATTCGTTGACCTCGACCCAATGTCTTATGATGACAATTCTAATACTAAAGATGCATAATGATTGTTTACTGGTCACCATGCTATTAGAGGGCACTGAAGACTCACATGTGCCAATGTGGTGAAGATGTACTTGCCCCAAGCAACAATGGGCCAGAAAAACACTGGCATTCGTAAATAATTTATATGTGGTGGGAAAAAAAAAACTAAAAGAAATGTGACCCACATATTTGTTTGGCTCAAATGAGTAAATCTGGTCCAAATCAGGTCAACCAAAGCGCCCATATGTTGAGCATAGATCCATAGCAGGGTCAGAATAAAACTATCAACAATCTGAAACCTCAGAGAGGACTGTTATAACTGTTTGATTGTCTGTAGCAACTAAAACTAGTTGACATTCTGGGAACACTATCAGGATCTTGGTCTTGAAGTTTTCATGAGGTTTTCCAGCAGCAACAGCTGGTCAAACACAGGTCCATAGGTTTAAGACACTGCTTTGAGCAGCACTTCTCGAGTAATTCCTCATTCAAATCCTCCCTTTGTCCCCGGGGACGCGTGAATAAATCTCTCTCAGTTTCACAACCGCATCGGAAGGTGAAAGGTTGTGAGCCTCTTCCCTTTAACCTTCACCTCCTACTTAGCTGCACATGACTTGGCTCAGTCAGAGAGTCGTGCATGAGGAGGATGAGACGAAGACGTGTTTTTGCCCAGTTTGCCTAAAAACCTCAACATAAAACCCACTGCAGTGAATCAAAAACCAACACAAAGGCTGAACTGGAACCACAATGACCACAATTACATGCATCAACATTTATCTAATTACACTGCTTTGAACAAAGGCGGAACACTCTGACTCTAATGAAGACGTCATGTCCTTCCATAATTGCTCCATTAACGGGGTGGGGGCTACTTGGTATTGCAAATCCTATATTTTCCTAAAGGGACCTCACAGGCTGCAGTAGCATTCACTCTGAACAGTTTTGTTTACTCGCATTTCCAACGCCTTCAGCGTAAACCATGGACAAATTGCAAGCGATTATATGTGAGCATAATTATAAAGGGAGATATAAGACTGGTTTATGACTGTGGGGAAATGACTAATGTTGGCATGGAGGTCTAGCAGGAAGCCAGCACATAAATCTATTCATCAATAATCCTTGTGTGTCTGATTGCATGGAAACGTGTGGGGAAAAAAAGCTCAGATTCCGATTCTGCAGTGCGTGGAAAATAGATTGATCTTTTTTCTAAAGGGTAAATGTGTGACAACAAACACGAAACAACATTAATTGTGACATTCAGCCTGAAAACACAGCAGGCCTTTGATGTGAATTTGTGTAGAGAATTACTACTGAAACAGGGTTGAATCGTCCACAGAGAAATGACTAAAAATGACCTGGGTTTATCTAGGGATATCATAAGTATCAAGAGTTCAGATCTACAGTTACCCATCTTCTCCAGGTTCCCAGGACCTGGCTCCCCACCATAGGATCCAGGGTCTTTGTTGGTGCTGCCTGAGGAACCTGAAGAACAGCCTTCCACCCTTACTTATGATCTACCCAGGATATTACCCTTTTTAGGAAAATAGGTCTAAAAACCTTTTATTTAGAAATGCTTATGACTGTCTTTACGTCTTTAATTTATTCACTGTGATTTTAGTGAATATTTCTGTGATCATGGATGGAAAGTTCATTAGAAATAAAATGTATTATTATTATTATTATTATTATTATTATTATTATTATTTATTTTTATTTTTTTAGAGTGTCAGAACCTGTGTTCCAAATTGTGTTTTGAAAAAAATGCAATTTAAACAAAAATGCATCTTGGGGTTTAATTGTAACCATTATAGACTAAAGGTTAGGGTATAAGAAATGGCAAAGGTGAGATTAACAAAAATCGTTAATCGTTTTAAATCGTTAGCATAATTTAAAGCACAGCAGAAATACTAACTGTTTCTTAAAATTGCTGAACTATAGCTCAGTGCTAGTTAGGGACAGCTAAAGGTTATTGGACATGACAAAAGTGGATGACATTAGATTTACTATGTCAGTGATAACGCTTAACACACTGAGAAAAAGTCTAAGATTATTTTCTCTTTATCAGAATAGTGGGGTTGATTCACCAAATGGACACAAAATGCAAACAAAGAAATGAGCTTGTACAGGAACTTACTTGAGGCTGAAGTATTCCACGCTGGAGTTGGGCATCAGGTACAGAGAGATCTTCAATGTCTCCCCAGGTTTGAGAGGTTTCTCAGGCAGCCTGAGGAACATGTTCTTGTCCAGCTGCTTGTCCACCAGCAGCTGCTCCTGGTTGGCCTGGTACAGGCTGATGCTGCCGATGCGCAGCAGAGGGTGCTGTGACAGAGGTTCTCCTCTAGAGGAACCTCCACCTCCAACACCTCCTCTAAAACCTAATCCATCACTGCACTCCCCTTCCAGGTTGGGCTCATGGAGGGTGTAGTAAAGCTCAGCCTGTAAGGTCTCGCTGGTTAATCCATCCAACATCCCGTCTCCTGAGCCTTTTCTGCGACCCAACGGAGCCACATTGGTGTTAAACCAGGACGGAGGCAGGTCCAGCTGGGCCAAACACTGGGCCAGGTTCCCCTTCATTCGACAGGAAGTTTTAATTTCACGGACGTCCCTGAAGGCATGCAATCTCACACAGGGAAGCTTGTCCTGGGCCTTAAAATCATCCCAATCCCGACCAGCGATGTAGAAGAAGACCTGCAGGGTAGGGTTGTTGGAGAAGACCCGGGCCTGGACAATGAAGGCCCGCACCTTCCAGTTGACAGTCAGCTGTCCAGGAATATCCAGCGGACTAGCTGGCTGGAGCAGCTCCTTGGACAGAGCCTGGTCCCGGGCGTAAGGCCCAAAGCTGATGTTGATGGCAGGGAGGTCTTTAGTTTGGAAAACCACAAAACTCTCAGCCCGCTGCAGAGGATGTCCTGAAGAGCTGGAGACACCACCACCTCCGCCACCACTCCGACCACCTCCACCTCCTACTGTCTGTCCTGTCATCTGGACTTCCCTCAGGAAGAAGGCCAGCTGGGCGTTGGACATCTTGAAGTTAGCGGGGAGGTAGACGTTAGGAGGTAACGGACTGGACGTCATTGCCGAGGAGCTGAGGAGGAGATCGGAGTTTGTGGGAAAGATTCTACCTGCCAGGGCTGTGGAGACAGGAACAGAGAAGAATGTTAAAGATCAGTTTGTGTTAGGTCTTCAAAATGCTTTAAATATATACTGAAATTTCAGTTTTATGTGAAATGAGGTTGATAGATCACAAGACATTAATCAAATCTTTGAATCAAAGAATTTTGGACTGAATATCAGATTTCCAAGTCTTTTCAAGGCAGAGTTGGGAGGTTGAAAAGGAGTGTGATTTTGTTCCTAAATAAATTCAGATCATGATTTCAGAAACTGGAAAAATAAAACAGACTCAAGTATAAAGTGTTTCTAAAGTATAAAGTGTTTCTATGATTAAAACCGAAGACTTCAGTTTTAACTTCACTAATTATTGGGAATTTTAATAAGTTTTCCTTTGGCGGCCTGCCTGTGTCGTTGTTCACTTCTTAAAGATACCACAGCCAAATCAAAGTTGTCGAAAAAAGATTTTAAAAAAAATCAGCCAGGGCTGCGAGCAGAAGCACAGCTCCATGTTTCCATGCTCCACAGTATATGTTAGAATCCCATATTCCAAAGGTTTGGGTTATTGATCAAAGAGATCTGCTCTTAAAAAGAAAAGGAATCCTTATGCTGCCCAGCAGGAAGAGAAAAGTGTCTTCTCCTGGAGAGACTTTGAAGTATATCACAGTCATGTGTTACCACAGAATGTATAAAAAATGCATTCAGCTTCAAAATTAGAGTCAAACGCACGTAAGTGTAGAAGAAAATGGGTTAAAGACCCTGATGATTCAAGAGTTTCAAAGACAGTGTTAGTTTTTACTCAATACAATCATACCATAGGCTCCAATTTTTCATTAACACTAACCCATTGACCTATTAAAATGTGGAAACAATGAGAACACATTTTTTTAGGTCAGCAAAAGTTGCTTAAATTAAGTAAAAACAAAGAATGAACTTGAAATGAATCTAGAAAATCCACCAAGTAGAAAAAAAAGCTTTTGAATTACGACCAAATGGACCAGGTGAAGTAAAAAGAAAAAAAATATTGCAATACCTAAAGAAAAATCAACTGAACCTAACCCTAGAAAGTCACTAACTGTTAGTAAAAACAGTTAAGTGGTCAAGATAAATTTAAAAAAAATAATATTATGCCCAAAAACACACACATGATAGACTTGGGAGTATCTTTTTGAAAATTATGGATATTATCCATATATTTATGGAATGTATAGATATTCATACAAATATATAGAAAATGATATCCGCTGAATGCTAACTTTTAGCAAGAAAATAGTAAACAATGGCATTTAGAGGCTAGTTTGGGGCTAATTAGATGTAATGTTAAGAAACGTCATATACATTTTTCCCGAAACTATTAATAAAGTTCTGTCTGTCTGTCTATCTATCTAACTGTCTGTCCTGTCTGCCTGCCTGTCTGTCGCACAGAAATCCTTATCTTGGAGAAGCTAAAAGTTAGCACAAAAGAAACCTTGGAGTTTGTCAACTGTCAACACCGTCACGGTGTCAGCGTTAGTTCCCGGGTCCTGGAGGAACCGAAGCCTCAGAGTAAAAGTTAAAGACCACGGGACTTGACTGTGTGTGGTCAAAACAAAGACAGGCTGACACCCGTGAGCTACGGCAGACAGACTGTTGTCCCCGCGCAGCGGTGAGAGAGTAAAGGTCCGACATACTTATCATCATCAGCCACAGCTGAGCACAGACACACAGCTTCCTGTCTCCATGCTCCAACAAACAGGTTAAAATTCCCATATTCCAAAGGCTTTGGTCATTGAAATCTCATCCTAGGAATCACGGGTCCAGAAAAAAAACACAGGGGAGAAGATCCAGGATCCAGAGGACCCTCCGTTGAAGATCAGCAGACTCTGCTCAGAAGCTGCTCTCCTTCAGGTCCAGCTCTGAAGGAGATCTGTGCCATGTGTTGCCACACAAGTGAAGAAAAAGAGGAGAATGAATGAGGAGTGAGGGGAATGCACTCCTACAGATGTTTCTACTGCAGCTCCTGGTCCAAACACAACTGGTCCTAGTCCTGGTCCCGGTCCTGGTTTTGTACTCCCTGCTTTAAAGCCCACTCTCCTCATAAAGCAGCAGCAGCAGCAGTGTTGGCGGTAGATCTTTCAATCCCAGCCTGACTGACTGAGTGAGTGAGTGTGAGAGTCTCCTGACAGACCTCCTCCTCCTCCTCTTCCCTCCTCCTCCTTCTCCTCCTGGTTGGTGGCCTGTAACGGGAACTACAGACAAAGCCTCTGACACCGCCCCCCTCTGGCCACACCCAGTCTCTCTCTTTTTCTCTCATTTTTTTCCTCTCTCTCTCCTTTGAAATGATCACCATTTTCGTTGCTACACACACACACACACCTCCCCCTCTCCTTCACACTCCTCAGCCCTCCTTCAGCGGGCCTCCACTTTGCTCCTCTGCTCCTCCTCACAGAGGGAGGTGAACAAAAAAACAAGGCTCCCCTGCTAGGATTCATCCCCTTTCCCTCTGGACGTGTCCAGGCACAAACACACACACACACACTCCCTCTCTCTCTCCCACTGTGTGTGTGTGTGTGTGTGTGTGTGTGTGACTTGGATGGCCCGGGGCTCAGAAAAAAGAGCGAGAAAGAGGAGAGTAAGAGTAAGTGTTTGAGGGAGCAGAGTAGGAGGGAGTGAGAGATTAGGTAAAGATTATTGATGAACTTGCCAGGCTCCCTCGCCTCCTCCTCTTTCTCCTCCTCTTTACTTCCTCCTCCTCCTCCTCATTCCTTCTCTTTTGTCCTTTCTCTCAACTACAAGTAAACCGTGAGAATAAACTGAGAAGTGACGTTATCCGACGTTAGCCAAACGTAAAGTGACCGAAACTGCGCTGAGCTGGATGTTAAATCCCATAGCTGTGAATTAGGAGGAGATAGACAAGAATGGGCTAGAAAGTTACTACAGTAAAAACATAGCCAAACGTCTTAAACTGTAACCCATAAAAAGCAGACACATAGCCATGTACTAGGGGAGTGCAAATTAATAGTTTTGGATCGGTTTGGATCGGACTGAATTGAATCGGATCGAACTGGATCGATCGTTTAATATTTTTTATGAATCGTTCCTCAATCGGATCGTAGCCTGTAAATCGAGATATGAATCGGATCGCTATTTGAGTGAATCGCCACACCCCTAATATACACTATATATATATATATATTAGGGGTGTGCAAATAAATCGGTTTGGATCGAACTGAATCAAATTGGATAGAACTGGATCGATCGTTTAATTTTTTTTATTAATCGTTCCTGAATCGGATCGTAGCCTGTGAATCGAGATATGAATCGGATCGTTATTTGAGTGAATCGTCACACCCCTACCATGTACAGTAGTGGAAATATGATAAGACCACCATTGTTTTCTTCAATTTCTCGTTTATTTTATAATACAACAAACAGGAATAAGTAGGAATAAAAAATATGAGGCATTTAGCCAGGACAGGATCAGAGAGATTTAGTATTTCCGTGAACTAAGATAAATGATGAGTAAATCATTGAATAAAGGCTAAATGCTCAAATGCTTTCAGCGTCTTTGAGACTATCTACTGCAGAAATGCTGGTTTTCCAGGGAAAAGGCAGAAGGATAATAATAATATAAATTAAAATGATAATTTGGACAAGTTGGGCCGGCCGGATTAAAAAGCCAAACGGGCCACATTTGGTCCGGGGGCCTTAGTTTGCCCAGATCTGCTCTAAGTAAATGTACCTCTAGTTGAACGAGGCATCAAAATGAACAAGGAATTGAAGAAAACAGCAGGGTGGTCTGATCATATTGACCAGGACTGTAGAGTCAATGTACAAAAATAAAGATAACTTTTTAAAAATAAATACTAGTCTAAATATTTCTGCTAGAGTTAAATGTCTGAGGGAGAAGAGAAGGAAGGATTAGGTGAGGATTATCGATGCATTAGCCCCACTCTCTTTTTTCCTTTCTCTTCACCTCCTTTTTGCCACTTCTTCTCCTCCTCCCTTGTGTCATTTCGTCTGCTTTATCCCTCCTCCCTCTCCACCCATGAGAAGGACGGGGGAGGGGGCTGCGATCTGGAAAAGACTCCTTCACTTCACTTCATTCATCAGTTCCTGGAATTCCCATAATCAAAGAGAGCGGGGATTGAAAAAAAAATCTGTCTCCAATGAAGCCCAGGTTCAAGATCTGGTTTGGAGTTAGGATTAGAACGAGGGTCAGATTAGATTCATGGTGAGGATTAGGAGGAGGTATATATATTTGTAGGAGTTAAGGTCGAAGTAGAGGTAGATACGTCTGCGATCTGTCCACAAAACCAACACAAGACTGAGTGTGTGTGTGTCTGTGTGTGTGTGTGTGTGTGTGTGTGTGTGTGTGTGAGTGTGTGTGGGAATGCCCAACAGTGGGAGCAACAAAAGGTGAAGCTGCAGCCGCAGAATCCTCCACACGTACAAATGAGCAGCGGTGGAGAAAGAGAGGCCGCGCAGAGTGTAATGATGAGAGGGAGAGAGAGACAGAGGGAGACAGAGACAGAGAGAGAGAGAGAGACTACTTCACAGGAGCTGTCCACTCCTTTTTATCCGTCAGAAAAGCTCTCAATACCACTGAGGAATGTGAGTGTGTGTGTGTGTGTGTGTGTGAGTGTGTGTGAGTGCTGCTAAAACATGAGCAGCTCTGAACATGAGTGAAATTAAAAGTGACAAAAAGGTGTGTACGTCCATTCATGGTCGGGGGATCTTCAACAATCAGGTCCAAACATGTGTTGCTCCATTTTCTTAGGATTTCTATTCTATTTTTCCTTCCTTATTCCACTGGTTTTTCTCCTTCAGTCTTTTTTTTTCCATACCTTAATGTTTTTTTTTCTTTTCCCTTTCTATTTTCTCACTTGCTCTTCTCGTTTCCTTATCTTTTTCCCACCTTGTTTATCTTTAGCTTCCTCTCTTATTCTCCTTTTCCTCTTATAGATCTTTTATTCTTCTACTGTTTCAGACTGTGTAATAAATCCTTTAAGAGCTGTCTCGGTTTTAGCTCTCATCCTAAAACCCATAGAGAGACCTTCTCCCTGCATCCTTAAACCAAGTGATGTGTTTACGTGTTTATGCCATAGACCAGGGGTCACAAACTCCCGGCCCGTGGGCCATTTGCGACCCGTGGAATGATATTTTATGGCCCCCACCTTGATGTGAAAGTTGAAGTTATAATAATATTTTATAGATTTCTTCTCCACGTTTTATGGTTAATCCTATAGTTCTCAAAACCCTGATCCACAGTCTCCTGCTGGTTTAGTGTTGTATTACACAGAATATATGGGAAACTATTTTTTATATTTTTTTATTTTGTATTGAACACTGAAAGCTGACACGGCCCTTTGGGGAAATGATAGCGCGAGTGGTGGCCCTCAACTTATTTGAGTTTGAGACCCCTACTATAGACAGAGGGTCATAGTCCGTGGGCTGCCTTTTGAAGACACCAACCTTTAATGTCTTTCAATGTAGAACTTCTTGCCCTTCAAGTGGCCAAGCAGAGAGGATCACCTGGTATTATGCAGGAATTGTCTTTCTCATGCAGCTTTCTAATTCTTTGAAGACCCTTCCCTTCATTTTTCATAATTTGTTTGACCGAGGAGAAACATCTTGACATTTATCATTTGTGAGTCACAGGCAGATGGAACAGACGCAATCTCGTATTTTTCTTCTAAATCAATCCCGGTTCAGATTCAGGTAATAAATGATAACGGAAGTTATGAGTTGATTTTGTGCAGCCAAGTAGCAATTGCCTGGTGTCGGTCCATTGCCCGGGGGTTGTGGACCATTGTTTAACACAAAATCTCATCATCACTGGACATTTTTGTCTGTCAAATGGTGGACTGCTATCACAGAATCCAGAGTTGACACAAATCTGACAAATCTGACACAAGGCCAGATTCAGAGCAAATGGATGGTGCATTTATGCTAAGATAAATAATATTTAATGTCATGCATGAAGGATGAAATACTAAAATCTTTTTAGCTTTTTCTACTTTTCCTTTTTTAGAAAATGTAGGTTTTCTTCCTCTTATCTGTTGCTTAGTCGCAGGGGCAGCAGGAGCAGCTGTCTCCACAACTGCCACCCAAATCACACTAACCCATACTGTGAGCGTTCCTGTGGGTGGTGATCCCAGTGTGGGTCAGGACATTGCTGTGCTTAAAAGTTCAATGGCCCTCAATGGCAACCCAGCAGCTGGTGGATTCGAACCTGAAGTCTTGTGGACCTAACTCGGCTTCCTTAACCATTAGGCCACCACTGCAAATCTGCTTCGTAACAATAGTATTAATAATATAATTTGGACAAGTTTGGCAGACCATAACGGGCCACATCTGGCCCTTGAGCCATAGTTTGCCTAGGTCTCTGGGTTGGAAATGGAACTAAATGTTGTCTCTGTCCTCTTCCTATTGTTGTTGACACTGAGACAAATACTGATTCCATCTCATCGAAAGCGTCTCCTGTTAGAATAACAGCAGCTTCATCCTCACTGTGGAAACCATTTTATTTCCGGCAAAGAGTAATCTAATGAATAGGAAGTGCCCTCAGACTTGACGCCCACTTACCCACTCACACACGTACACACACACACGTACACACACACACACGTACACACACACACACACACAGAGCAGATGTTACATGTAATGGGAGCACAACAGGAAGAGAATTCAATTCAATTTGGCCTCAGGTCTAATAGGACATCGAGTAGAAGTGGAAGGTGATCAGGTTTCAAAGTGGGGGCCCATCTGTGTCCGTGCTCCTCGGCTATGAGCCCACCTACGCCCACAGACGCAGTTAGTCGGAAAGGACACCGGAGCGCCCTGATGCATCTGTGGGCTGTAATCACCGTCTCACATGACACCGTCAGGCCTCAGGGCGGAGAGTGAGAGGGCAAGGATTTGTTTGGTTTTCCTTGATGATGGCATCCAGTGGGTGTAGTATAATGAAGCAGCTTCAGAAGGACATGAAACGCTGCCCCAGTGGTCAGGTGACCTACGTCACAGCAACAGCATATATCCTCGCTGGTATATGTACAAACATCTACTTTTTGGGAGCGTTGTAACATTGTAACGCAAACATTTTTTTTAATAACTTGATCTAAAATTATTTATTTCACAAAACCTAAATAGCCCTTGGTATTCACAGGCTCATGTTTGTCTAAAAAAATAAAATCAAAATTAAGCAAGTCTTAAAACATCACAGAAAGGTTCTGTTTTAGCCAAAACATATTGTGTCCTCTGCCAAAAGATCTAAACGATAGATTAGTCTGATGTGAAACTTAGTAAATAAAGCTGTTGGACAAATAAAATATTATAGCTATGGTCACCATCTAAATACGAGAATTACATATTAACTCAGGTACTGACAAGAGGCTCAGGTAAACGCCATGGACTCAAACCCTCCTCTGTTTGCTGTAAGGTAAGAGCTCTAACCACTTTTTACCAAGTTGCCCAAATCTTTATAACTTATTCTTTTTTTCCTTTTGGCTTTTCCTTTTTTTTTAGGGTTTGCCACAGCGAATCAACATTTTCCATCTCCCTGTGTCTTCTGTATCTTCAACTCTGACTCCAACTACCTCCATGTCCTCCCTCACTGCATCCATCTATCTCCTCTTTGTCTCCTACCTGGTAGCTCCATCTCTAGGATCATTTTTCTATCCACTGTCCCTCCTCTAAACATGTCCAAACCATCTCAATCTGTCTTCGCTAGCTTTTTCTCCAAACCTTATATATATATACATATATATATATATATATTATAAATAATTACAATGTAAAGATGTAAAAATTAAGCAACTGGATTCTGAAACACTGGATTCTGTCTCATTTCTTTCTTGTAAAAATGTTCATCTATTTTTAGTGATTTTCCCTGAGCACAGCATGAAAAAATCAAAGTTCTACAGGTTTTATTATAATAATAGATTGCGAAGGTTAAGAGGAAACTGTGAACGTGAGGCCACTGCTGATGAGCCTTAAACTGCCTGGCCTTCAATTGTTACCGCATTACTAACTCACTGCACCGATAAACATGGGCAAAGGCCTGGGATCTACAGTCAAACCTCGTACTAACCTTTCTGGAGTCTAAAACTGACTCAAACTGTTTTTATTTTCCTAGGTGAGGATCTTTCCTGCATCTGATCTGTAGCACTTAAAAAAACCCCCTTTAAATTAGCATTTTTTTTCAAGACCTCATTAACAATCCTCACTTGCCCGCCTGGATTCTGAAGCCGAGGCTGTCATAAGTAAAAGCTGGCTGTCAAGTGAAGGGGAAATATGGAGAGAGGATGTTAGGAGGAGGGCAGACATTTGATCTTGAGAAGGAGAAGTGCATAAATGTCTCTTCAAGTAAAAGGTCAGGAGAAATTGTTAAGAGGCTTTGGAGAAAGAGAGGGAGAGGGAGAGACAGCATCCTCGCAGCATCACTAATGTTCCAGCGTGAGGGTTGCCCTATCGATCTCTATCTCCACCCGCCCTCCGTACCCTCAGTGCTATTACATTTGAAATGGTCCAATAATAAAACCCGGCTTCAGCTCACTCTGCTGAACAAACACTCTCACTCGCTACCTTTAACTTTCTGAGCTCGTATCCACTTTTCCTCGACGTGTTCACCAAACATGTCTCTGCAGTTTTATTCATGCTTTTACCCGTCAACACTCTCTTGTTATTTACAAATCCATGTTTCATGTCTTTCAGGAGGAATTCCAAAGGTAATTTTTTTCGTCAATTTTCAGTCCCGGTGTGAAAGCACAGAACTCTGCCCTGAGATGTTTTATTAAACCTCAGTGGGAAAGAGAGAAAAATCAGCGGCACCATCAAGGATGACAGACGGTTCTGGTACCAGGAAGAGAAAGTAAGAAAGTACAATGAGGTTGTTCTATACAGTGGAACTGTTAACATACAAGGCAACAGTATCAGTCTGGCAACAAGTGATCACTGAGAGCTGGGGATATACAGTACACGCTATGAACTGTTGTCTGATTCTAGTGCTTTGTTTTTCTTCTACTTTTTATTCCGTAAATCACTATGGGAACCAAAATGCTAGAAAATCAAGCAAGAGGTGGAGAAAGATTATACAACAACAGGAAAACAGCAAACATGTTTCAGATGTGGCGTTACGTGTCACTCAGCAAAGTAGTTGAGCAATAATAAAAAAACGAGATTGTCAACGGAATGACTCTGATCACCAAGTCCATGTAGGGTCCCGGTCTTCCAGGTTTACGTTGAGGGCAACTGGACAGAGTAGGTTGCACCTCTCAGAGAAGTGAACTGAAGAAGCTACTCGGAGGGAAATGTCTTCCTACATTTAGGAGGTAAAAGTATCCAGTTA
The DNA here is from genome assembly GCA_016785265.1 of Paraplagusia blochii. Classification (NCBI taxonomy): domain Eukaryota; kingdom Metazoa; phylum Chordata; class Actinopteri; order Pleuronectiformes; family Cynoglossidae; genus Paraplagusia; species Paraplagusia blochii. Next base: position 122,136 of record JAFBJS010006993.1, read on the forward strand.
CCCTCAAAGTAACTATTTTTGGGTTCATATTACAATTAGCTGCTGTAGGGTTTTTCATTCATCTTATCTTCGTCTGCTTGTATACGCGAACAATAGTCTTCACAACTGCCACCCAAATCACACTGTACTATACTGTGAACCCTTCCTCTAGGGCAGACCTGGGCAAACTAAGGCCCGGGGGCCGGATGCGGCCAGTTTGGCGTGATAATCTGGCCCGCCAGACTGGTCCAAATTATACTTTTAATTTATATTAGTGTTATCCTTCTACCTTTTCCTTGCAAAGCTAGCATTTCCCCCGATAGATGGTCTAAAGAGGCTTAAAGCATTTTGCCTTCATTCAATACTTTACTCATTATTTATCTTAGTTCATGGAAATACTCGATCTCTTTGATCCTGACCTGGCCCGTGACTCAAATTTTAGTACCAGCTATGGCCCGCGGGTCAAAATAATTGCCTCTAGGGGGTGAGTCCACTGCTAGTTATGTGGGTCAGGGCGGTGCAATGATCAGAGCACTTTAGTGGCAGCTGGTGGATTAGAACCTGAAGCCTTAAAGACTCAGTCTGCTCCCTCACCTGCTCGACCACCAGTTCAATTTTAGTAACAGTTTGTGAGTCGTGAAGGGAACAATATGCAATCATTGCCGAGGATAAAAAATATGGTCTTTCTAACTCATAGCTTTATTTTTATTCACATTTTTTGTTAAATTTTATGTTTTTCATTGGTTTTCCATATAAACCAATAACAAAATACTTTTGAAAAAACAGCCGCACAGAAACCAATCAAAATGTTTCGGTTTTCAACCATTTTGGTCCAAAAAACATCCCTCAGTGATTTAATTCAGCTCTAAAACTGAGGTTTTGCTCAAATCCACAAGACTGCCACCCAAATCACATTGCACCACACCATATCTTCCTGCTGGTGGTGAGCCCCCTGGAGGCCAACTGCCCTAACCGGGATTTAATCTTTCCCAGGAGCTGAACCCTGGAGTTTCACACCAATGACAGAGACATGAATATAAAATAATATTTACAGTTTTCCCGCAGAAACAACACGGCAGGAGACACTTGACTACAAAACCCTGACCGGATGCTGTGGGAAAGTGCACCATAAATCTTCACCCTGTCATTAGGCTCTGGTCAAAAAAAATTCAAGGACGATTCTCCATGGGTGTATCAGATAATTTATGGTCCTCTCTGAAACCAACCCTGAAGATCCTAAACTAGATCAACGACTGATCTACTACCAGTGTTTTTCTTTTTGTAAAGTTTGAATCTCAGGCCTATTTCTCACGCGGCCCATTTCTCCTCAGGGTTTCAATTAGCATCGACATTGTGTTCTCTCAGTTAAAGTCGTACTTTGAAAAATTTTGGGCTGCTGCGTCGCCATCATTCAGCTTTGGGAACAGTTTAAATTATGCTTTTAATGAGGCATAATTTGCAGATTAAAACAAAAGAATATATAACTGCTGTGACAACATCAGCGGGAAATGGAACATTTCATCATCGATCCTTTATTTGCTGCCATAGAGACGCTTTATAATTTATGACACAAGTCTCTGGTCTTGTTGGACGATGCAGGGCGTGGAACCAACAGTGACTGCAGCAGGGCTATGTACTGTGGGTGGGTGGAGGTGGGTGGATGGCGGCAGAAGCACAGCCGAGACATAACGCAGTCGGCATAAAGTACTTCTCTGGAGTTTCACAATAAAAGTCGTTCAGCAGCATTATTCAATTTATTAGGTGGCGGCAGTGGTGGCCTAGCGGTTAAGGAAGCAGATTTGGGTCCGCAAGGTTTCAGGTTTGAATCCACCAGCTTCCACGTTGCCTCTGAGGTGCTAAGAGCATAGGACTGTCCAGACCCACATAACTTCTTGTGAAGCCACCAACCACAGGAAGGCTCACAGTATGGAGCAGTGTGATTTGGGTGGCAGTTGTGGAGACTGTTGCACCTGTGACCCAGGAACTGATAAGTGGATGAAGATAAATGAATAAATGAATTAATCTGTCAGGTTTTGTAAGGTTGAGATAAAATGTGCGCCAAACTCAGGCCCGGGGGCCTAATCTGGACGACAGTATAAATATTTTTGGCCCATGAGATCATATTGAATGTCCTACAGTTGGCCATGAAATGTCCTAAAATTTAGGTTAGCAGTAGATCGATGAATGGTAAAAAGTGAAATATTATTAAAGTCATGCATAAAGCCAAAAGTGCTGAAATACTTTTAACATTTTTTGCGCCATTTATAGCAAAAATGTGGGTTTCCAGGCAAAATTCAAAAGTATAATCACAATACAAAGCAATCATACAATTTCAAACGGTTTAGTGGCCCAGATTAATAAGCTGAACGGTCAACATCTGGCCCCCGGGCCTTAGTTTGCCCATGCCTGTTCTATATATTGGCAGGATTGGTAGCATTGGTGGTGTATGAATTATGTCGTAGCACGTACAGTACTGTGTATTTAAGGGTTATTTTGTTGTTGGTCTTGGTTGTTCCAGATTCAGTAGTTACACAAAACTAAAGTTTAATTACAAAAGTAAAATTCTACAGTACAGATCTAAGTAGAAGAGAAAACAATTGTTGTCATTTTTTTAAAAAAAACATGAACTCCTCCTGACCCGTGTTTTTGTGCAGTTTTTATTTTTGTCCCCAAGTGATTTTAAGTTTGATGTAAAAAGTTTGAGCTCAAAACACCACTTTGCCAAATTGCAATGTAAAAAGTGCAGAACTGTGGACATTGAATAATGGAGAAAATTTTTTTTACTAAAATCGAAGGCCATTTTAATAGTATTTTTCATTAATGCTTTTTTCGGTGGTTATCATTATATGTTCAAGTCTATTTTGAGTCATGTTCTGAAAATGAGTTTATTAGGAATTCTGTCCTGATACAGAGAAGAAAGGATACTGCAGTGTTCAATTTAAAATGACACAGCCCTTGACTAAAGGCCTGCGTTTTCAATGTCCTGCATTTGCAATCACAGAAGTGAGAAAGACCGAGGCAGTCACAGGTTTTCATCATCTGAACTCAGCTCTTTCTCTTTCAGCTCTGCTTCTTTAGTCTTTACAGCCATAACATCCTGCTGTTTGTTGCGGACGCAGCCACTCTCAGCTACTGTACTGCATACTGATGAAAAGACGCCAAAGACTCCTGGAGGAGCCGTGATCTGTGCCTCAATACTATGAGACGCGGACGCAATCTACTCACAGGTGTCGTATAGAGGTCCCTACATGAAGTCTGTCCTCCAAACATGCAGTGTTTTATTAAAATCTACAGTATTATCTGATGGTGTTTCACTGGGAAAGATGGAACCTGAGACTTATGTAAGGTACCCTCACAAAGACATGTCTGCCAGCAGGGACGAGGGAACAAATACTCTAGCAAACAAACCAGTCATTTAATAACATCTGGACCTGCTAAGGTCTGAGACATGTTGAGGGTGTGTTTGTTTTACATGCTAATACAACATGAAGCTGTAGCTTTGGTGCAACAGTCACTATTTCTCACAAAAGTCCAGATATAAAAATCGACAAAACACACACAGCATCTGTTGATCCATCACTGCATTCTTCAACGAGACGTTCTCTTCGTTCAGACCTGTGCAAACTAAGGCCCGGGGGCCGGATGTGGCCCAAATGGCGCCCGGTACTAAAAGGCGCAGACTATATTTAACACATACATAAGGCGCACCTGATTATAGGGTGCGGGGTTTTTATACAATCCATGCCTACACTTGCCCCTTTAACGTTCTCATGGTGTCCTCTACTACGTCCGCCTTACAACAACAACACACACAGGACGCCTATATTTCTTCACATTTGAAGAAAATCCGAGACTTTTATGTGCGACTTATAGCTGTCTCTTATACACATCTAGGCGGTTTGTCTGCATAGCACGTCAGCACAGTATAAAAATCCTCGGTTTTATCAGAAAAGTTTCCAACAGTAACAGCGCACTTGCTCCTCACCTCTGACTTTGTTGTGTTCAGTGATTGCCCCTCTCTACCACACAGAATGATTGCCGTTTGGTACCTAATGTGTTGTGTTGCGGCCTGAGCGGTTAATAATCCGATTCCTGATTGTCCGCTATCATCACAGCACTAATGCCTCTGCCCTGCTAACATTATTACATTATGTCCTACAGGCTGGAATGGATCAGTAATTACTGAGGGGAGGAACGAGTGCAGTGACATTAGGGTTGGATTCACTTGATTTGCAGCACAGGAAGTGTTGATGATTTACGTGGTGACTGGTGGAGACTGTCTTTGTCC
>JAFBJS010006993.1:152265-177203 GCA_016785265.1 Paraplagusia blochii
CAGGGTACATTTTACAGGTTAATAATGCAAAAAGAATTATAGTTCACTTCATTACTGTCCAGCGCAGAAATGATAAAAACTCAGCTCAGCTCAATGCTTTACCATCTGGTAATAGCTTAGTGGGTAAAAGAGTTCTTGGATTAAAGATCTATAAAAAATGCTGACAATAGTGTTAAACTAAGTCTTATTTGTGCTTTGTATTTTCTTTTTTTTTCATTTGGGTGGAGGAGTTAAAGATGATTGGCTTCTCTTTAGGAGAGACACGGATGGACAGGATCAGGAATGAGGTGATTAGAGGGACAACACGGACAGGAAGGTTTGGAGAAAAAGCTCGAGGAGACAGATTGAGATGGTTTGGACATGTTCAGAGGAGGGACAGTGGATACATTGGTAGAAGAATGATCCTAGAGATGGAGCTACCAGGTAGGAGACAAAGGAGGTCTGAAAAAGGGACAAGCCAAAAGGAAAAGAAGAAGAAGTAGTTGTAGATAACTACAAGTATTACTAGTCTTTCCTACCATCATTTAGTACCATCACTACTAGTAGATTAAGCCTACTAGTAATAACCTTAGAGTTTATCATAGTAGTAATCGTAATAGCAGTATTGGTAGTAACATTGAGGTGTGATTTGGGTGGCAGTCGTGGAGACTGTTGCCCCTGCGACACGGTAACAGATACAGCAGTAGCAACTATAGTATCAGTAGTAAAATAGGACAAGTAGTACTACAACTAGTAGTTGTAACTAAACAGAGAAGGACTGGATCCCACAGGGAATAGAACCAAAGACCTTCTTGCACTAAAACCTGAAAATTGACTCTTTTGCCAATTTTTTGTGGCTCCCGATCTGCTGACTTCATCCAGACTCAAGATATAATAGAATTATTATCTTCACCTGTTTGTTTGGGAGGGAAACAGATGTTCTCAGATTACTGGGCTCTCCACCCAAATTAATCTCTGCTGCTGTTTCGATTTCTGCGTAAAATATATGTGCATTATTTTTTTTTTTAAATATATAAATAACGAACATGTAGCTCCCTTAAAGATGTAATAAGAAAAAGGGGAAAATCAATGAGAGTTTTCATTATCCAGATTCAGCACGTCTATGAATTATATTAACCTGCAGGTCCGTGCTTTCAGCTCAACCTCAGCATCAATAACCCCCGACAATAAAACTCAATATTTGGAAGAAGTGGGATTTTTAATCAGATGAGAGAATCTGCTGATGTTTCATATCAGACCACAGCAGACTGTACTGTACGGTGACCGTCTCTGGTCGTCCTCTGGTCCAGTTTTTGGAGCGGACAGCTTCACCTGAGAGGAGCAGACGCGACAGATTCTTGTTGGATCCGATGTCGGAGTTCACGGCTTTGACGTCTTGTTTGTCAGCGTGCGTTTTTCGCAGGTTTTCAACGTCTTTTTTTCGGCACAAATACAGCAGATGCCGTGGCCGCTGACAGCTCACTCTGTCGGTGTGTAACCGTGAGTCTCATTAACTTCAGACCAGCTGACAGTAGAGCCCTCTCTCTCACACACACACACACACACACACACACACACACACACACACACACACAATATTAATGCATTCAGAATGTGTCAAAACCTCAGCTTATCAAACCACATTAGTCTCCCTGTTTTACCAACACTGTTTGCATTTGTCAAAGTGAAATGCGGGGAATTTTTTTTTTCTTAAACGAGACGTTGATCAGTGGAGAAGAGAAGTTTTTGATTCTGGTGTTGAAGCTCTGCTCACTTTCTGTTTTACAATGGATTTTATTAGTTTTTATTTAATTTTTTAGAATGTAATTAAAGATTTTTTGTTTTACAACAGAATATTTGGTCGGCATTGGTGGCCCAGTGGTTAAGAAAGCCAACTTGGGTCTGCAAAGCTTCAGGCTCGAATCCACCAGCTGCCACGTCTGTCCCCACCCACGTAACTTCTGACGGCTCACAACATTGTGCAATGTGATTTGGGTGGTGCCACCTGTCCCTTTAATCTGGCTAAGAGGAAGACAAATGAGCGAATAAATATTCAGACGGACAGAAAGAAAAAAAGTGTGAAACCCGCTTGTCAGGGAGCAGTGTGTGTGGACGGTGCTTTGCTCAATGGTAACCTGGCAGCTGGTGGATTTGAACCTGTAACCTGCTTGACCCAGGTCAGGGTTCTAACCCCAGCACTGCCCAATTGTGTTTATTGTGAAGTTCACTTCTTCATAAGAAGCTGTAATTACTATAAATTACTAGAAATTAATGCTGCAGGACGACATTATCTTTAACAGTTTCTCCTTCTCCTTTCTGCTTGTCCCTTTTTCAGGGGTTGTCAATAATTTCCCGTCTCACACTGTCCTCTGAATCTTCTACTCTGACTCCAACTACCTCCATGTCCTCCCTCACTGCAGCCATTAATGTATCCACTGTCCCTCCTCTGGACATGTCCAAAATCTCAATCTGTCTTCTTTACAAGCTTTTCTCCAAACCTTCCTGTCTGTGTTGTCCCTCTATTGTCCTCATTCTGTCCATCCTTGTCTCTCCTAAAGAGAACCTCAGCATCTTTAACTCCTCCACCTCCAGCTCCACCTCCTGTCTTCCACCTATTCATCCTACCATTCCTTCCATCACTCCTGACTCTTTTCTCCAGTTATTCCATGATTATCGTTAACAGTTTATCATTAAAAATAAACTATACATATATTACAGTATGTAGAGCATGTAGAGCTGGTGTGGCTGCAGGTTTTGGTTCCAACCAACCAGCAGCACACCTGACTTGGCTCTTTTTAATCAGCTGATCTGAACCAGACAGCTGATTGGTCAGTTTGTGCACTTTGGAAAAAAGTTGGAACCAAAAGCTTCAGCCACAGCCACCCATTGTGGATCCAATCAGAAAATTAAGGTAAGTTTCCATACAAGCAGTTGTAATGTTGTTAACTTCTAAACCTCTTCTCCCAGTCCTTAAATGACCTTCGAGACACTGTTTTTGTTCTTTTTTAATTTCTTGCCAAACCAGAGTGACTGCAGTTAATTACCTGCTGGAGCGCGTCAACACTTCTCTCTGATTTCTCGATGTTGACTCCAGCAGCTCGCTGGGCTGAGTGACTCCATCACGGGGACTGATGGAGGGGCGTGCTGAGCTGCCCGCCTGCCAAATGAAACTGTACTTACATCAGATGAAGGCGGTCATTAGTCTGCAGACACATCAGTCCACATCTACTGATTCTCCGCATTGGATTCAATGTGGAAACCTTGGAATTAAAACGGACTTAACGGGCGTGAAGCTGCATTATTACCCCTGTCCAATCCTCAGTGTTGTTCTACTGCCCTTTAAATATTACTGTTGCTGCTGCTGCTGATGCCTAGATTATATATTATTAGGGTATCAATATTAATGTCCTCATTAAGGAGAGACGGAAGCCGAATACATTCCACCTCATTATATTTAGAACGTGACAATTTAGGCTGCGGTGCCACAGTTAGGATGATTTCCCAGCCCTTATACTAGAAGTTCGTAACTAAAAAAATAAAAATAAAAATGCATCTTTACCCTGAGGAAAGAATTAATCTCCATCAATTTATATTACTGGGACGTAGGGGCAGAAGTCTCCACAACTGCCACCCAAATCACACCGCACCAAGCTGTGAGCCCAATGGGAGATACATGGGTTTGGAGGGTGCTGTGCTCAGAGCAGCTCAGTGGCAACGAGCGCTAGGCCACCACTGCAAAGAAAGTTACCAGATTGAAAGTTCTAGTTGAGGAAATAGAAAAACCTTCATATTGGACCTGAAAATCCAAAGTCCAACCCTATGGTTCAACCACCAAGCTCCTTCGTTCTTCCTCTTTCTTCAGAGATAAAAACAACAAGGTTAACATCTTGACTGCCAGAGCATATGTTGGTTTGGTTTGGTGCCCCCTACTGACTCTTGGGTGTACAGCGAACAAATAACTTTCCAGACTCTAATTGGAGCGCTGCTCCCTGGAGCTTCACTCTCTCACTCTTAGCCTATAACTGCTGTATAAAACCTTATAACCATTACAATCCCATTACATTTCATTGTGATAGTTCCTACAGCACAACACTAAGTTGTTTAATGTGTTTTTCAAAGTAAAGTAAAGTATCTAGTTACTTTTATAATTTAGTAACTAATAATGTAACTAGTTACTTTTCAGAGCAGTAACTAGTAAAATAACATGTTACTTTTGTTAAAGTAACCTTCCCAACACTGACAATAATAAATACACAATAAGTATAATAATCTTCATCCACTTATCCGTGGCCACTGGGGGCAGCAGTCTCCGCAACAGCAACCTAAATCACACTGTGACACCAATGAAAGTCATGTGGGTTGGGAGGGTGCTATGCTAAGAGCATCTCAGTGGCAACCGAACGCTAGGTCACCATAGATGCCTGCAAAGAAAGTTGCCAGATTGGACCTGAAAATCTAACCCTCATTGGTTCAATGGCTTCTTTTTTGGAGATGACTTCCACAAGGTTGCCAGCAAATGGCAAAAAGCAGGAAACACCAAATGCACCTGAGCGTCTTTGTCCGTGATTACATGACGCAGCTCATACTAGTACTTTTATCATCCCTTTTTAACAAACTACTAATTTCCAACTTCTTTACTTCCTCAAAGTGTCTTCTTATTTTTCCAGAGCTGTCGATGGCTCTCAGGCTTCACTCTCTTCAAAACAAATCTGACGCCTTTGAAGGAGAGATTCTTCAGAAGGAGCTCAGAAATGGAAAATGATATTCCAAATAACTTCGACTTCACATTCCCACCCATGTGCTTGCTCCCCCACTTATTGCGAGATGTTTCATTAGAGCAATTTTTTTTTCACCTCGGGCCTGTGATGATGGTGGACACAAAAGTCTAGAAGAAGATGTTGTTCCTGCAGTTGGAGGATCCAACCCTGTGATCGCCTGATTTCCACCGGGACCAAAGTTCTCCTGCAGGTTTCACGATCTTCCAGGGCGTAGTGTTTTTTAGACCTTCTCATGTTCCTTGGTCTTGATGTTGTCACCACATGAGACTCCAACATCAATCACTGCTACATTCCTTTGCCATTTGAGGAACACTACAAAGTCCAGTCATTACCATTTTGTCAGCTTTGATTTTACTCCCCTCCCCTCGCATTAGCTCGATTACATGACCGATGCAAAGATGTTGCAATGTTTCTAATGACAAGATTTAAGGTCAGACTTTATTTCTCACCTGTTTTTTTGTGGGTTTTATATGAATCGAGGAAAAAACCCTGGGATCTTCGAAGGTTCCAAAACTTCCTAATTGTCCCCAAATGTTAAAAAAAAAAAATCCTCTGGATATAATAGGATTTTCAAACACAACAAGTGCGACAAACATTTAAAATCAACAACAGAGGCCTGCCCTGATCAGCTAAGCGACGCCTGCAAGTAAGAGAATTTATTCCTAATAAGAGGATAAGGCTAGTTATCAGGCGAGGACACGTTGCTCAAAGAGACGGCACAGCAACTGGTGCCTTAAAATTAAATTCCGTTACCACACAGACTCACACACTCACTGGAGGCGTGTGAGTTCTGTTTTCACAGTGATTTTCAGGCTGATGTCTCCACTCTGACCCTGTGAAACAAGGATATTATCACTTCTCGACAACACCAATCAACAAGGCCTAATTACAGCACATCTGTGCTTTCGGGGAGGAAAAAAAATTAAATGTCTGAAAAAGAGAAAAAGAAATTAAAATACGCAGGGTGTGAATTCTATCAAACAGTGTTTGTCTGCAAATTGCACAATGGGAAACAATACACAGTGGCAAAATTCCAGCACGCACTAAATTGATTTAACGCTGCTGAAGACATGATCACCTGAAATGATCCATATATACAGACTGTAGCACAGCAACAACAAACTAACAGATGAAAACTTGTGACTTGCCCGATGCCTGTCACCACCAACACATGTAGACTCACCGTGGTGCCCTACGTATCGGGAGTACCCACGCATCTATGAAACTACGTAGGATCACAACTTTTTGGTATATACCACTCGGTATACCCCCACTCTAGGAAACACACTCATCCCAAGGACAGAATTCCAAGGAAAACCCTACACAATGTGGTCTATGCAGAAAAATGAAGTGAAGATTGTTCAGATCTGTATATTGGGGAGACAAAACAACCACTCCGCTAACTCATGGCCTAGCCAAGGAGTGCTACTATGGAGCCAGAATAGTTTCAAAAAGAACACAGTCGTAACTACGGATCTCCGAACAAATTCTGAGATGAACACATTCGTATGCACGACAGACCCTCGTAGGGACACTGCCGTGTGATTGGCTGAAAACGAGCGAGACTTCTGATTGGCTAGTGACGGACCTACAAAATACAAATACCTCAAAAATACAAATTATTTTGGAATCAGTTTCCCAAATTAAAAGCACGATTTGAATACACGTATGCAGTCTTCCCTAGATGGGTGTGACCAAAATAATTTGTCACACCTTTGTCCACTGGCGAAGGGAGTGGTCTAGAGGAGTACATCCAGGTCACGGTATCTAAAAAGGGTGTAGTTGTCAGCAACTGGACTTCTTCTTTGGGTTGAAAGACGTGTCATTCCTCAACTGAGGGACTTCATTGGTTTCTGGTTGATGTCAGAGGGAACTCTAGAAGTTCTACTCCTCTAGACCACTCTCTTCACCACTGGACAAAGGTGTAAAAAGGTTGTTTGGGTCAGTTACGTCAAGGATGTAAAACACCACCTGCAGCCATGCTAAACAGTTAATCCCGGTTAACTAATATGGGGGCCACAGATGGTACTAAGATTTGAGTTTCCTCAATTCAGCCTCTTCTAGACTATGCATTAGGAAAATGCTGGCTTGCATGGTAAAGGCAGCGGGCCACATTAAAAAGCCAAATGGGCCACATTCGGTCCCCTAGCCTTAGTTTGTCCAGGTCTACTTTAAACCATTACGATTGTGGACCAGTGAGTTTAGAGCAGAAATAAAAGTACTTTCCTCCCAGTCCTGGTGATTTTCTGTTGTGAATGAACACGTTTCAGGGCCAAGAAGAAGTGTTTTCTTCTCTGCCCTGACACCCATTTTACTTCAACCCCACGGCAAAAAAAAGTGAGTCCTGTAGAATGTCTTTTGCGCTAATGCATCAGGACGGCTGATCTCTTCTGTTCACTTGTCGGAGCAGAGAAAGCTTTGGTGGAGCGGTGGAGATTTCTGCAGCACAAAGTCAGCTTCCACCTGAGCTGACAGCTCAACACCTGACAGCAGTGTCTGGAGGAGCCGCAGAAGAAATGTCTGAGGGAACAAAGAGAGGAAGTAGACGCTCAGAGAAGGTCTAGCAGCTGTCTCGCGGTTCCTCTGGTTGTGTCAGTCCAGTGTTGTTTTAATGGTGGAGGTGAGAAGGAGCAGAGGGGATGGAGCAGCTGTGTCTTTGTTTTTGTGGTTGTCAGATTTTGTGGTACCTTAAAATGGACAAAATTACTGCAAAGGACAGAACAACCAAAGACTTAAGGTTGACCACAAAGCAAAAAATCCTTGCTTCTCTTGGAATTGACCCTGGACTCCCTTTTTTTTGGGATTACCACAGCCAATCAAGATTTCCATCTACCCGTGTCCTCTGTGTCTTCTACTCTGACTCCAACTAGCTCCATCTCTAGGATCATTCTTCTACCAATATAGCCACTGTCCCTCTGTCTCTTATACACATCTAGATGTGTATAAGAGACAGCAGTGCTCTAATCACCTCATTCCTGATCCTGTCCATCCTTGTCTCTCCTAAAGAGAATCTCAGCATCTTTAACTCCTCCACCTCCAGCTCTGTCTCCTGTCTTCTGTCTACCCTTCTGCAAAAAAATAAAATAATCTCCAGGTTTTCCATTCATTTTCAACGTTTGTCCAACACCTATCTGGCCACGTGAGCAGCAGTCTCCACGACTGTAACCCAAATCACACTACACCACACCGTACCGTTCTGTGGGTAGTAAACCCACTGGAATAATTTCCAGATTATTTCCAGATAATCCACAGAAATGTGGTTTAATTATCCCAGACTGGGAGCTTCATGTCGGGCTGATGAGGATTCATCAAGAGCAAATGTGGAAAAAGGAGTGAGGAGCAGGAGGAGCAGGAGGAGCAGACTGTGGCCCAGGTCTCCCCTGAGCTCGGTGTGACAGCTCAGTGTCCTCACAGTGGGCAGTTAGAAAGGCAACCCTGGCAGCTGTGGACCATTAGCTTCAGCTGGTCTGGGACGCTGCTTTCAGTGTGGTGAAGGTCAGGGGAAAGATCAGGTCTGATGGTGTGGATGGCCACGTGAGCAGCAGTCTCCACGACTGTAACCCAAATCACACTACACCACACCGTACCGTTCTGTGGGTAGTAAACCCACTGGAATAATTTCCAGATTATTTCCAGATAATCCACAGAAATGTGGTTTAATTATCCCAGACTGGGAGCTTCATGTCGGGCTGATGAGGATTCATCAAGAGCAAATGTGGAAAAAGGAGTGAGGAGCAGGAGGAGCAGGAGGAGCAGGAGGAGCAGGAGGAGCAGACTGTGGCCCAGGTCTCCCCTGAGCTCGGTGTGACAGCTCAGTGTCCTCACTGTGGGCAGTTAGAAAGGCAACCCTGGCAGCTGTGGACCATTAGCTTCAGCTGGTCTGGGACGCTGCTTTCAGTGTGGTGAAGGTCAGGGGAAAGATCAGGTCTGATGGTGTGGAACTGGAGGAAATGCATTATTTACACCTGACTGTACAACACAGACGCTGAGGCAGCAACCTTCACACGCTCTTCACCAGGTCTACACATGTTTCTATCAAAGATGTGTCAGAAACCTCAGAAAGGCCTTGTCCATTATCTTCACATTTGTCCATCACTAGGAGTTGGACAAGCAGCTCGGAGAACACATGGTATCATTTATTTATTCATAGTCCAGTTCCAGCAAAGTGTGAAACATGAATTAAAACATGAAATAAATATATAAGATGACCCTTATTTCCATATATTGTCTACCCAAGGGGGGCGCCAGATCCAGTCCCCAGGCAACAGGTGACAGTTTAACAGTTACTGTAATGTCACGCCCCAAATATAAGAAAGAGAATTGACATTTGTCGAGAAGGACTAGTGTCCAATTGACCTAGTGTCCTGAAATAACCTGAGATCCCGAAATTAAAATATATACGATGGAGAACATGTAAAAATGGGAAAAGACGGAAAAATCTACCGAGGCTAGGACCAGTGCTCTCCCATAAAATTAGTATAATATAATATAAGGTCACTCTTTTACATGTAGTGTTAATGTATCTTTATTTTATTGCAATATTTTGATTTACACTGTAGTATTTGGCTATTTTTTATATGTATTTATAAACCGACACAGCTTTTCATTCAGTGTGCTACATATATTTTCATAACTATTCTCACGATAAATGACCCCGAGCCTTGAGTTTGATAAATATAATTTAATGTTGATGTGAATATATTTAATTTCACATCAATAATATCAAGAAGGTTAATGAGGAAAATGCCAAAATATTAACAAAAAAAACAAAAACAACCCAGGCTATAAAACTGCTGACAACTTTGGCCTGTACTAGGTTAATAGTAGATACATAGGTTAATGTAAGTGTATTAGTAAGATAAGAAGGTAATAATTGTTGTTGTTGACTAGTTATTTATTTCCCTTTGCCAATATATTTTATATATTTTACTTTATTTTATATTATTTATATTTTATATTTTACTGAGTTAAGATTGTGATTACATAAAGATATACACATACATACACATATACTGTATTTATACATACAGTTTATAAACATAGATATGCATTTATGCATATACACCCATATACTGTATATACTGTACATATATGTATATATTGATAAATTGATATATGTAATATATTTCATATTTAGTCAGTATTTTTTAGGATAATTTATGTATATACATACATATATACTGTATTAATACATACAGTATATAAACATGGTTATGCATTTATACATACACACCCATATACAGTATATAATATTTACATATATTATATATACAGTAAATATATATTTTATATATTTGTTATTTAGTCATATTATTTTTTAGGATATTTTATGCACATACATCAATATTTACTGTACTTATACATAAAGTATATAAACATTTATGCATACACACATATAATATATTTATATATTATACATATACATATTGATATATTTAATATATTTCATATTTAGTATGTTAATATTTCATATTCAGTATTTTTAGGATATTTTACGTACTGTACATTATTATACAGTTATTACTTTTGACATATTGTAATTGACTCTTTGCAGTAATATATTTAATAGTCAAATGGTTTATTTTTATTTGCTGGACTTACAAAAGTTTGGACAGGGAGTTGGGACGCTGAACTCAACGTCTCTTGGAACTGGAGTTCATGGTAATAAAAGAGCCCACGCTGTTCAGTGTCCAAGGACATGGACCATTTGTTTGTATTGGACAGATTTTGACAGATCGTATCGGCCCAGTCTGATTCTCTTCTCCATGTGAACTCTGATGTGTTTGATGTTCTCTGCGCAGTTCTGATCAGACGGTCTTCATGTCCAACACGCCCTTGGGTTTTCTTCCTGCCAGTCGGATTCTGGCTGTTCTCCAGACACTTTGCCGTCTTAAAGATGCAGCTCTGCACTGTTGGCAGCTGGCAGGAGGAGAGAGAACTGGACAGAGAACATTAAGGAGCTGAACCGAGCGCCACACTCGCTCATCCAAGACGTTGAACTTCCAAAATATACGAATCTATCAAAAACTAACGGCGGTTTTAATGAAGAGGAGGAGAATGAATGAGAAGATGAAGACATTGGTGAGTCCCAGACATGAAGCCAGTGATTTGGACACTGACTCCTAATCACTGAAGAGATGTTGATCGTCAAACTAACACATATTGAGCCAAAAATGAAGTCGACTTCACAAGACTCGAGTCAAACTCAGGCCCGTGGGCCAAATCTGGGCCAGAGTGTAATCATATTTGGCCCGTGACATCAAATCAAATGTGTCCATGAGTCCCTTAGGATACAGTGAGAAATGGAAAACTTTGATTCGCTGTGGCAACCACTGAAAAAGGAGCATAAAAGAAAGGAAAAGAAGAAGTGACTGGGAGGAGGGGTAATATTAGCGCTCAATGTCACACACATGTTTTTTGTTGTTAAATTGTAAGAAAAATCTAACATTAAAAAATGACTTGTTGTTCCCAGGAGCGGCCTATGAGGACAGGAGTGCCAGACAGTCGATCAAGTCCCTGGCCACTAGGGGTCCCCGGCAATATCCTTCTTTAACCCCAAGATACCCTGGTTGTTTCAAAATCTGTTTGTCTATGCAAAAGAAAGGTTTGCTATATGAAAAAAAAAATAAATCTACAGTTCAGACCTAGGATTTATAAGCTTGGCCAGTGGTGGTCTAGTGGTTAAGGAATCAGACTTAGGTAAGGAGGGTTCCAGGTTCGAATCCGCATCCATCGTCACTCACTGCTCCCCCTCAAAGCAAGGACAGGATCTATCTATCTATCCATCCATTCATCCTTCCATGCATCCATCCATCCATCCATGCATCCATCCATGCATCCATCCATGCATCCATCCTTCCATACATCTCATCCATCCATCCTTCCATGCATCCACCCTTCCTTCTATCCATCCTTGCATGCGTCCATACATCCATCCATCCCTCCCTCCATTCATGCATCCATCCATCCATCCATTCATCCTTCCATGCATCCATCCATCCATCCATCCACCCCTCCCTCCAACCATGCATCCATCCATCCATCCATCCTTCCATACATCTATCCATCCATCCATCCCTCCACGCATCCACCCTTCCTTCTATCCATCCATCCTTCCATGCATCCATCCTTGCATGCATCTATCCATCCATCCACCCTTCCTTCCATCCATCCATCCTTCCATGCATCCACCCTTCCTTCCATCCATCCATCCTTCCATCCATCCATCCATCCACCCATCCCCCTAAAAACTCCTCCGCTGTCTTTGTTGACCAGATTCCAGTTCACCACCCACAGGACGGCTCACAGTATGGTGCAGCATGATTCGGGTGCCAGTCGTGGAGACTACTGCCCCTGCTGTCGGGTGCAACAGACAAGAGGATGAAGATGAATGTATTGTACACCACACCTGACATCCACCAGTGTCAGATCCACCGACAATTATCAGCTGCTGTGCTGTGAGAGTGGGACCTTCATCAGCTCCACCTTTCATCCGTGTCTCCTCGTCACCAATTAAAACACGGCCAACATCAGACGTCTGCATCTTCACACGGCTTTTTTTTCCCCCTCACAGCCATGAAGAACGCCTCCATCTCATTCACTTTAATTACATCTCAAAAGAGACGGATTGTTGTTTTAAACAGGATGGTATTTGCCCTATTTATTCAAACACACCTGCTTATTTGTGTGTGTGTGTGTGTGTGTGTGCACGTTCGCCTGATTAGTCTCCACCTGCAGGGATCCACTAATAGGGTTTGACAGCAGCATAAAGCAGCGCTGGTCCTTCAGTGTGACAGCTGATTAAGACGCCTGATAAACTCATTTCCACCACAGCCTGGGAATCAAACAACGACTCTGATTCATTTTCTGTTTTAAAAAAAAAAATGAAGAAAGAAAAGGTCTGGGGCTGATTAAATCAAAGTTAACCACTGGTTTGATTTTGTCATTGTACGTCGTTACTGCTGGTACTGCTGCTGGTACCGCTGCACCATTTCTGTTCAGCTGATTTTACTGGATTTTCATAAATGCCAGATCTTTGTGTATTTCAGATCAAACAAAGTTTATTGTGTCACTTCACAAAAGTGCTCACAATTTAGTGACTATTCTCAACCGTTTTTGCCCCGACTTTAAGACAATTTTTATTCCTAACAAGCGCAAGTATCACTAAGCTAACGTGTCTTTCACAGTTTTTCATTTTTTTGGTGCATCAGGAGCTCGTAGACAGAAGACAGAGGCAGAGCTGGAGGTGGAGAAGTTGAAGATGCTGAGGTTCTCTTTAGGAGAGACAAAGATGGACAGGATCAGGAATGAGATGATTAGAGGGACAACACAGACAGGAAGGTTTGGTGAAAAAGCTAGAGAAGACAGATTGAGATGGTTTGGACATGTTCAGAGAAGGGACAGTGGAGACATTGGTAGAAGAATGATCCTAGAGATGGTGCTAACAGGTAGGAGACAAAGATGAGATTGATGGATGCAGTGAGGGAGGACATGGAGGTAGTTAGAGTTAGAGTAGATACAGAGGACGGGGGGAGATGGAAAAGGTTTAGTCCCTTTGGAAAGTCCAGAAAAAGGGACAAGACGAAAGGAGAAGAAAACAATATATATGTTTCTTAATCCAACTATTTTAAAAAATGTAAACCGGTTACCAAGAGGTCTCTGCCATCTGTGTCTTCTGCTTGGTGTCCATGACTCCATTCTATGCTAATTCAGCCCCAGACGGGGTTTACAGCACATTCAGGGACGTTCAGAATTCCGTCTCAAAGACAATTCCGCAATAATCTGTTAATCACAGTCGTACTGATGCCACCGCTTCACATTTTTAGACCACAAACCAGATGTGGTCCAGCCTCTTTGGTCTGATAGACCCCTTCAGAACCGTTAAATGTTCTCTGGTCCCTTCCTTTTACTGCCAACACCTGCTCCAAATGTCTTCAGCGGAGCAGATAATTCAATCCAGGATTTACTAGAGAATCTTGGCCACATAAAAGTGAATATTTTATCATGGAGGGCAGTAAAGTTCAGCGTTTGGGTCCAGTCTGTAACATTTCTGAAGGTTTGTTGGCAGAAATCAATAATAACTGTTATAAATGAGATTGAATGCAGCGACTCACTCTGAAAGTGAATACGTTCTTCCAACCTCTTGAACCAATATATAACAGTCAACAAAGAAATTGAAAAAGTTGGCATAAAAGAGGAATTAAAAAAAAAAGGGAAAAACTGGCAGAACGATGACAAAAGGCAGAGAGAAAATCTTATATAAGGATGAAAAAAAAACACGTAAAATGACAAAATAGCTTTAAAAAAAAGTAAACAGACTTGAGAAAGTAAAATGTGGAAGAGAGGAAAAAGTTGGAAATGGGACGGGAAAAAAATTCAGAAAAAGTTCAGGAAGACAAAAAAAAATGCAAAAAAAAAAGAAGAAATTCATTTCTGAGACCGTGTCCTCGCCTCATGTCTCCCTGATGCTGACGGACAGCCTCGTCTCTAATCTGCCTTCTCTCTCTATTCACAGCTTAAGGTTTTTTCCGCCTCCACGTTTCATTCACAATTACCTGAAAATGCTTTCAATCCTGACATTTCAGCTCCATTCTGTCGGAGATAAGATTGTAAAGCACAGACTTGAGCCGCAGTAGATCATAGATATGCACTTGACTGTAAATGCCAGCAGAATCAAACAGTTTCCTAAACCTTTATAAAACTTATATTTGGGCAGATTAGAGACGTCGTCTGTCTCCACATCCTGTTGACTTATGTCCTTTTTGTTTGCAGTGGTGTGGGACGCTCAATGGAGAAGAAATGTCTATGTTATTGTTAGTAATTATAACAATAATTGACAGATTGTAGAGTCTGTGGTTCAATCCCAGCTTGTTCTTCTCATGGCCAAACTAAGGCCCGAGGTCCAGATGCAGCACCCTTCAGTTTAGCCATCTGGCCTGTCCAACTTGTCCAAATTATTTTATTTATAGAAGGATTCTACTGCAAGTCGATGCTAAAAAAGTGGTTTTGTTGGATGATGTGTGAAGACACATCTGAAGTGTTATATTTCATTTTCACCTTTTTTTTCCCCTTTGTATTGAACATTAATTACTAATGCAACCCTTTGGGAATATGCCAGGGGGGGCCGTGACCCTTGACCTATTTGAGTTTGAGACAGCTGCTCTAACACTTCATCCATCTGCTCCAAACCTGTCCCCTGTGTCCAAATGTTGAGACCATCCTTGTCTACGTTGCTCTAACTTGCATTATTGGATCCAGATCCACGGCAGGAGCTCACAAGTGGGTTTGTGTCCAGGGAACACGGCTGGTAGACACCTAAAGAAAGCATGGACCCGCCTTCATTTCGACCTACCACCTTCAGGAAGGTGGAGGTGGTGGTGCCTTGTAATTTGGGTGGTAGACGTTACTCGCTGTAGCGTCAGCATGGCTCGGTTGGTTTTGAAACGCCTCAGGTTCCCCCCCATGAAGAAGTGTTCCTGGAGAGACAAGTCTGAGTTTCCCTGCTCCGACTGTTGGCCCTGGATCAGGGGACGAGGACGGCTGGAAGGATGGACCGACCTTTGACTTAGTTCCATTCTTTCCATAATTTCCATTGTTCCACTCCCTCCTCCTGAAATCTATTACCACACCACGCTATTTTAAGCAAATTGTATCTGAACAAAAAAAAATTAAAACTCCATTAGAAATGGTGTTAATTTAATGCCTAATCAGACGCCTAACGGTGCGGGTGTTGGTTTCTGAAATCAGACGAATCTGCGCTCGAATTAAACAGAAACGTTCGTTTGCCGGAACGTTCCGGTGTCTCTGTGCAGAGGTGTGAATCTCTACACATTAGAGCTGCATTTAATCAGTTTGTCAACGCCATCGTCACCGAAACAGGGGCGGCGATTGGCCTTTGTCGCGATTTGCACTCAACACAAACTAAGTTCATCCCTCGGGGAACGCCATTAGTGTAAAAGCATCAATATGTGTCATAAAACACATGGAGGCCACACCTCACACTGCAGTCAGTTCAGAGACTCCAGTCATACACAGGGACAGCAGATAATAACAGTAAATAATCATTAAAGTGCTGCTGTCATATCCTAAGGCGAAGTGACTGCATTAGCTTGTGCGGCTGCCACATTAGCATTAATCACATGTTTTTGTCCCGTCACATTATGGCCGACGCTGACAGAACATACAGTAGCGTCAGGCTGATGGTGGATCAGCATCACATGAGCAATGAAAACTTCCAATGAACACAAACAGATGAAGGAAGTGTTTATAAATGTCAGTCGACTGTGTTAGCACTGACTTAGCGCCGCACTCCATATTTACATTGGAATTAGAAGGAAATTCCATTATTGTTGGAACAGACTTTTGGCTTTGACTATTTCTTATTTAACCCATTCATCCATCCATCCATACATTCATTCATCCATTCATCCATCCATCCATCAATCCAACCTTCCATTCATCCATCCATCCACCCACCCATTCATTAATCCATCCATCCATCCATTCATCCATCCATTCACCCATCCACCCACCCATCCATCCATCCATCCATCCATCCATCCACGCAGCCACCCACCCATCCATTCATCCATCCATCCATCCATCCATTCATCCCTCCATCAATCCATATATTCATCCATCCATCCATCCATTCATCCCCCATCCCTCAATCAATCCAACCTTCCACGCATCCATCCATCCACCCACCCATCCATCCATCCCTCCATCCATTCATCCATCCATCCCTCAATCAATCCAACCTTCCATCCACCCACCCATCCATCATCCATCCATCCATCCATCCATCCATCAATCCAACCTTCCATGCATCCATCCATCCACCCACCCATCCATCATCCATCCATCCATCCATCCATTCATTCATTCATCCATCTATTCATCCATCCACCCATTCATCCATCCATCCATCCACCCATCCAGGCAACTATCTATTCATCCATCCATTTTCATCAGCTTATCCATTCCCAGGTGGTCAGGGCAACAGTCTCCATCACTGCCACCCAAATCACACTGCACTGCACCATACTGTCCTGTAGGTGGTGAACCTACTGGAAGCAAACCACCATAACTGGGATTCAAACTGGCCCAGGAGGTCAACACTGGAGTTTCTCACCAAAGACAGAGACACTGTCTCTGGGACACTAGTTATATATGTGTGTAACAAATAAAATATACATTTTCCTTCAGTGACCTTCAGTAAAATTCCCATTAAAATGTAAAGTTTAATTCCCTTCCTTATATATAAAAACTATTTAAAAAAAAATGTACACCAGTGACAGAGGAGTTTTCTGAAATCCTCGATTTGTGTAATTTATTATAAAGTCAGACAAATCAAACAGAACTTTCAGGTCACTTTGCCACTTGGTTCTAACAAAAGCACAGTTGCATCAAAGAGCAGAACCTGAAACTGCGTTTTCCTCCAACTAATGACGGCGGCGTTCCTCAGAGCAACAAGAAGAAACTCTCTGGAAAGAGTGTTGTCTTCACCGTGTCAGTAAACAAGAGTCGCTCTCCTGTGGAGACCGTAGGACGTATTGACATGTCACAGCAGGACAGCAGGTGTAATTACTGACTTCACTGAAGGCTCCCTTTCATTTTGGTGAATCAGTTGCCGACTCAGGGCGTCTCTCACTGAGCTCTTCAGTAGAACAGAGACGTTTCTTCCACCGTTACTGGTTAAAACCGAACTTCTCCCCCGTCGTCTGACACATTATTTATGCAGCCACAGTATAAGTGGAAACATATTTCTGATGGAGACGTACGGAGCAATCACGGCTGGACTCCAAGAAGAATAAAAACAAAACTTCTCCTTCCTCCTCCTCCGCTCTCATCCTCCCCCGCTGTCAACACCAACGTCGGCGTCTTTGCTTTCCCAGATGTTCTCTGGCAGGAAGAGGCTGCACGTCTGTCATCAGTCACAGGACGAGTGACAGCGGCGTCGGCGGCCTGTCACAGCTGCCGTTTCCCAGGTCACTGAAGGTGGCGCCGTCAAGACTCCACACGAGGGAGTGGAGACTCAAGGACAATGTAATGAAAATGTTGGCAGAAGAAATGGGGAGGATCAAGATGTGTCTGCTGGATTTATACAGACTAAGGCTAGGTCCTCTCCCCGCTGTTGTTTTAGCTAAAAAAAAAAAATAGTAACAATGAAATTTCAAGGGTGAGGAAAAAAAAATGAAGGAAAAAAAGGGCTTTTTGAGTCCATTTTTATTGCAACAGATGTCCGTGCCCTGGACCTTCTGAGATTGTAATTTTAATGGTCTTATTTTTTCTTTCCATAAGGTGGCGCTCATCCCTATCTGCCTTTGTCCAAGGTAAAGCCTTTTTTAAAACAACCCCAGTTATTTCTCTACACCCGGCAGTTTTATAATAGAAACTAGTTTAAAAAAAAAAGAGAATGCATGGAGTGACGCGTGATATTAACGATTATTAATTCCAGTGAGTTAGCATTTTTGCTAATGTTGTCCTAACATTTAATTTCTTATTCAAGTATTGACCAATACCAATAAAAGCTTTGAAATATTCATTTATCTTTTTATAATTATTATTACACTCAGTACAAACCACAATATAGATATAATATAATTTAAATGAGCTGCAATGCTGCCATCTAGTGGTTGTAACTTTTAATACAGCTGTTCTTCCCCCAAAACTATTTTTAAGGGCACTATCACTCGGCACAAACGTAAGAGAAACACTGATATTGACGATCATTGTACATTTGGAGCATGTATGGGCAAACTAAGGTCCAGGGGCCGGATATTGCCCGTTTAGCTTTATAATCCAGCCCGGCAAACATGCACAAATTATATAATTCCTTTGTATTGTGCTAATAATGGTGACATTTCCCTGCAAAGGTCATAATTCCCCTATAGAGGACAAAGAGAACACTGTAAGTGTTTTGTCTCCTACCTGGTAGCTCTATCTCTAGGATCATTCTTCTACTTTTTGTCCACTGTCCCTCCAAACCATCTCAATCTGTCTTCTCTAGCTTTTTCTCCAAACCTTCCTGTCTGTGTTGTCCCTCTCATGACCTCATTCCTGATCCTGTCCATCCTTGTCTCTCCTGAAGAGAACCTCAGCATCTTTAACTCCTCCACCTACAGCTCTGCCTCCTGTCTCCTGGTAATATTACATAAACAACCAACGATTAAAACTCAACCGTCACCCGCTGTAATCAGCACACGCCTCACCTCATCAGTGGGTTGCACCCACAGGCCGTGGACTTCCTGTAAGTGGACCCTGTGTAATTCTTCAACAATAAAAGACAGGAAACATTACAGTCAGTTCTTATTTTTAGGCTCCCCTATAGGCATCTATGCGCAGATTCAAACCGGCACGGAGATGGAACTGCTGCACACCCACGCACTGATGTCAGCACGGACCGACCTGGAGACGACGATGATGATGATGATGATGATGATGAGAATCATCACGATAATCATAAAAATATAATGTTCCGAACAGTAAACCCGGCATAAACCATGTTAGAGCTGAATCCCCGGGGTTTGGGAAGAGGCCATTATTCTAAACAAGATCACGTTCCGAGGGAATACGTTCTGACCCAATTCAAGCACAAATGAATCATTTGTGGAGAAGAGTGCTTTAAACTGCTGCTTACTTCAGCTTAAGTCGAGCTTGTTTCATATTAATATTTATATTTTTCCTAATGAACAATAAGTCAACGAGATGAAGAACAAAGAGAAAGATCCAGAATGTAGGACAGTGCGGTAAAAAAAAATACATTTCCCTCAATGTATGAACATTGATTTGGGAACACGTTTAATTTTTACTTAATATCTGCGAGTTATATATGTTGACAGGTTTGTTCATTGATGTCGTTAATTTTAGACACACCTATATTGGATGTAAAGAACTGTTATACAAGAGACTTTGTCAAGAACCACCCACCAGCAGGATGACAATGTGATTGATGACTGAAGTCCTACTGTACCGGAGATACAGCCAAGAAATTGTCAGTGTGTTTGAGATTTACAAACACAGTCTCTGTTACAGCGTCAGGTCTCAATTTCTGTAGTGGAGCAATTTTTAGTTTTTAATGACTCAGAGAAAAACAAGTAAAAAAAATACAAAAAAAAAAAAGCCTCCAGAAAAAAGAGGAAAAAACACAGTCACAAGAATCCCAGTGCTGGAATGATTGATTCTTATGTTGGGAATTAGCAAAGGACAAAATTAATTTCCAAAGGAGGATTTGTTCATCAGGGATTAAGGGTTTATTTCGGGAAAATAACACCACATGTGCAAAACATTGAGGGTGAAGTTTGGCCACTAGGGGATGTATCAAAAATCATCTTTTTGATATAAATTCAGGTACTCTTGAAATAAATCCACTCTTAAAAAGTATCGTTTCTTGGCAGAAAAAAAAAATCATAAAAAATATGCATTTACTTTTTGATTCGTCATTTTCCTGGCCAAGGTGACCCACTGAAAACAGGTACTCAACCCTATTTGGGTTGCAACCCACCAGTTGAGAATCACTGCTGAGAATCATTGCTGTAGGATAATGCGTCAGAAGGTTATTTTTTAACAAAAAATCATAAAAAAATATATATTTACTTTTTGATTCTTCATTTTCCTGGCCAAGGTGACCCAAAACAGGTACTCAACCCTATTTGGGTTGCAACCCACCAGTTGAGAATCACTGCTGAGAATCACTGCTGTAGGATAATGCATCAGAAGGTTATTTTTTTTACAAAAAAAAGAAAAAATCAATTATTCTTGATTCTTGGACAAACACAATATGGTAACATCAGACCACATAGAACAAATTTACTGGCCTGCCTGCAGTCCAGATATTTGTTATATTGATAAATAATGTGTTTTAAAACAAATGTAATGCTCACATGTAGACATGTCCTGTGTACTCGGAGCTGTATGTCTCCAAAAGTACTACTGTAGTAGTGCAGTGGTTTTGAACATGGCGTAACACCGTGAGCTTCCCTCCAAGGAGCAAACAAAAAAAAAAAACACAAACAATGCTGCCCACGCATGTTTACCAACGTATGCAAATCATCATTACCACGAATATTGTTGCAAAAAGTCAACAAACATTTTTGCTCCAGAGAGACAATGTCAAAAATGTCAAATGACAAAAGCCTGATGTAAAAACTGCTCTACACAAAGCTGTAATCTGGCTGCGCTCACCGGGGGAGGTCTGCCTCTGATTTGACAACCACTCAAGTAGAAAACAACATTTTCTGATAAATTCTACTTTAATATTTCGAGAGAGAAGAGCTCAGGCTCCAATCTGCACAAAGAACAATAATCTGCTGTTGTGGCGAGTCATGACGACCAGCGACTGCTCAGCACCTCAGGCCTGTAATACCAATAAAAACAAAACATAATTTTCTCCTGCAACACGGTAACAAACAGTATCCTCAGGTCCCACACTGATAAAAAAGTTTCATTTATAGTAAAAGAATGTGTCCGTGGTGAGTGAGTGTTATGGGCAAACTTATAAATATTTTGTTTGTGCTCTGGTATTGGAAAAACACACTGTTTTTTTTTTTACATTGGTTTCTGTTATTAGAAATATAATATTAATGCCTAAATCAGAGGAGTCACACTTGTTTTTCACACTGGACCAAAATTAAAAACTCGAAGTAGAAACTTCTCAGTAAAAAGAAAAAAAACAAAACAAAAAAAATAAATAAAAAAACTTTAGTTCTGTGTAAACATTGAATCTGGAACAGGTACAAATAAATGTTTCTGAGTTGGCAGTACAGGCTAAAAAGATTTTTAGCACCTTTTCTAGTTTATTTTATTTTATAGTATAGATTT
The DNA here is from genome assembly GCA_016785265.1 of Paraplagusia blochii. Lineage (NCBI taxonomy): Eukaryota > Metazoa > Chordata > Actinopteri > Pleuronectiformes > Cynoglossidae > Paraplagusia > Paraplagusia blochii. The sequence continues at coordinate 173,844 of JAFBJS010006993.1, forward strand.
GATGGGCCAGAATTAAATGCTTAACGGGCCACATCTGTCCCACGGCCCATAGTTTGCTGAGGTCTGATCTGGAGTGTGTTATTATCACATAAGTACTGTACTTGTATTTTTTTATGAAAACAACAAAAAAATATATAATACTGTAATACAACTCAATACACTGCCAATACTACTATACAAACCCAGTATGTCAGTCTGTAGTATCAATATACGGAGGGCCAACCCTTGTAGACATCTGATATGACCTCAAGGGCCAAATATAATAAATTGTGGGCCACATTTGGCCCGCTAGCCTAGAGTTTGATATTCTAATGTAACTCAGAAATGGGTTCATGCAAAATCAGACCCTTTCCAATATTTTTTCTTTTGCAAACCTTTTTTTTCACAAGACAACAATAAAAAAAATGTTGATACTATAGGTTAGCGCATACACCTGTAGTTAATACTACAAATCTAGGCAGTCTATATCAGACATGGGCAAACTAAGGACCAGGGTCCATGTGCAGGCCGTTTGGCATTCAAATGATGGACGCCATATATATTTGGATTTCATTATCATTATCCTTCTGCAATGCAAGCTAGATAGCATAAAAAGGGCATAGGCAAAAGCAATTTTGTATTTTAGTCTTTATTATGACTTTTACACATCAATAATCTTAGTTCAGTTAATCTGAGTTTCTCACCAGGCCGTTGTAAAAAATATGATCTCGGCCGAAAATAATTAATCTGTGGGCCACATTTGGCCCGCCAGCCTTGAGTTTGCAAATCTGAAGTCTAAGCTCCTTCTTTGTTTGTAATCTGAGTTTGTAATCTGAGTTTCTCACCGGGCCCTTGTAAAAAATATAATCTCGGCCAAAAATAATTAATCTTTGGGCCACATTTGGCCCGCCAGCCTTGAGTTTGCAAATTAAGTCCAAGTTCCTTCATTGTCTGTATGTAACTAATTCATTAGAACTGGCTGATAAGAAAAAAAAAAAAAAAATGAAGAAAAGACAGCGTAACAATCTGAAAAGTCCTGCACTGAATCAACTGGTAGCTCACAGCTGCGGAAAACACCCGCAGCAAACAAAGGAGCAGAGAATCTTTTATTGTGAAAGAGGAATAAAATGAACGTGGCACCGAGATGTTTCCCCCGACAGCAGGAGAAGGCAAATGAGAGATCTGAAAGCTCAGCCGACACTCCAAACCCTACATACTAATTACTTCCCAGAGGGAGCGCCGCATCATCCCGTCTCTGTTGTCGGTACAGACACTGTATCCACTTCCTCCCATCCCGAGGAAGGCACAGCGTCTCCATTTCCATTGTGCCGCTGTTTCTGTCTCAGAATAATCCGCCCTCGTCTTCCATTTAAATGCAAAGCGTGACACCGTTCGCGGGGAGCGCCGGATGTTTGCGCTCACGTGCCGGGGCCGAGCTGACACGCCGTTTAAGACTGTGGTCTGATATTGATGTGTTTATTTATTGACTGTGCTGCATGTTATCATAACTCATCTCTCACTCACTCACCCAAACCTCCACCTCCTCCACCTTTCCTCTCCCACTATTTGTTTATTTATTTTGCTCCCGGCCTTCATCAGTCATGCACTGGCTGTTCCTCCTCCTCCTCCTCCCTGACTTTGTCTCACCCATCCTTGGCTTCTCCTTTCCTTGCTCCCTTCCTTTCTATTCAGCTCACTCCTTCCTCATTTCCTCGCCAAAACCCTCCACCCTCAGACCGTTGGACCAAGGACGTGGAGCTCTGATAGCAGTGTGATGTGCACACTCTGGGCTCGGCGCCATGAGAATCTCTTCTGTCAGACAGATAATGAACGGCCGCTGCTCCTCCTGATGCATGGCTAATACCTCCCCAAAATGAAAATACATCACAGTAACTATCGAGGCGGCGAGGAGAGAGGGGAGGAGGACCTGAGTGTGTGTGTGTGTGTGTGTTTAATGTTAGTCACTGGTTGCTGTCTCAGCAGAGTGACAGCTGGGTAATGAAGTCCCAGTAATGATGTTTGGAGAATGCCAGTGAGTTCAGATGATGTGGCCCTGAAGCTGCTCAGTGTTCGCTCACGTTTTTATCAACTCTTCCAACGACCACTCACTGGAAATGACTGCGTTTGATCACAGTCTGAAAAGAACTCTTAAGCACTTTATGAAGGCCGGAGACATGTGTCCAGATGAAGTGACACCAAGAAATAGAAGTCAGAGGAGAACGTCACTGGTTTGATTCTATCTGTCTTCTATTTCTAGCTTTTCTGTTTGTGAGTGAAGGGTTTTTTATTTTTATTTTTACTGCAGTTCTCCTTTAGGAGAGACAAGGATGGACAGGATCAGGAATGAGGTGATTAGGGGGACAACACAGACAGGAAGGTTTGGAGAAAAAAGCTAGAGAAGACAGATTGAGATGGTTTGGACATGTCCAAAGGAGGGACAGTGGATACATTGGTATAAAAATGATCCTAGAGATGGAGCTACCAGGTAGGAGACAAAGAGGAGATTGATGGACACAGTGAGGGAGGACAAGGAGGTAGTTGGAGTCAGAGTAGAGGTGTTACCTACTTAATACCTACTTAGGAAATAAACATGACAATACATTTGACAAAGTTAAAGATGCTGAGATTCTCTTTAGGAGAGACAGGGATGGACAGGATCAGGGACAAAGTGATTAGAGGGACAACATAGACAGGAAGGTTTGAAGAAAAAGCTAGGGAAGACAGATTAAGATGTTTTGGACATGTTTAGAGGAGGGACAGTGGATATATTGGGAGAAGAATGATCCTAGAGATGGAGCTACCAGGTACAAAGGCAAAGAGGAGGTTTATGGATGCAGTGAGGGAGGACATGGAGGTAGTTGGAGTTGGAGTGGAGGATACGGAGGACAGGGGGAGATGGAAATTGTTCCATTTTTGAAAAAGAAATGTTTTCAGGTGATACAAATAAGTTTTAAATGTTAATATATAATAAAAGATAAAATTCACGGCCAGGATTGGTAAGCCAATTGGGCCACACCAGGGCCCCGAGCCCTAGTTTGCAGAAGTCTGCTCGCGAGTTAACCAGGGTAATGTTGAGTTAATTAGACTAATGAGCACTGACTTACGGTAGTTTCTCATTAACGGTGAAAACCATATTCTGGCGCACTGCAATAAAAAATATGACACCCTGTTGCTTTCTTCAATTTCTTCTTCATTTGAATGCCTTGTACCACTAAAGATGATAACAATAAAAATAGCTCAGAAGAGTTGAATTTCAGAGCTGATATGTAGACACTCCCGAGGTTTTCATGTTAGTGACCAAAATCTTTAAATGCCTAAAATGGCTTTTAGGCATATATAGCTTTTCCCGTTCATTGTATTCTTCAGGTAATATCCCTCTAG
>JAFBJS010006993.1:177691-191995 GCA_016785265.1 Paraplagusia blochii
AGGTGGAGGATTTAAAGATGCTGAGATTCACAACAACACAGACAGGAAGGTTTGGAGAAAAAGCTAGAGAAGACATTGGTAGCAGAATGATCCTAGAGGTGGAGCTACCAGGTAGGAGACAAAGTGGAGATTGATGGATGCAGTGAGGGAGGACATGGAGGTAGTTGGAGTCAGAGGAGAAGAAGGAGAGGACAGAGTGAGACGGCACAGTTAGATGTGGAGGAGTTAAAGATGCTGAGATTCTCTTTAGGAGAGACAAGGATGGACAGGATCAGGAATGAGGTGATTAGAGGGACAACACAGACAGGAAGGTTTGGAGAAAAAGATTGTTGAGAAAAAAATGGTTTGGACATGTTCAGAGGAGGGACGGTGGAGACATTGGTAGATGAATGATCCTAGAGATGGAGCTACCAGGTAGGAGACAAAGAGGAGATAGATGGATGCAGTGACGGAGGACATGGAGGTAGTTGGAGTCAGAGTTGAGGATACAGAGGACAAGGGGAGATGGAACTTGGGGGACAAGTCGAAAGAAAAGAAGAAGAAACTGCAGTATTTAACGTGTATTTTCCTGGTAGGTCCCTGGTAGGTCATCAAGTAGGTACTAGAAGTACTTAGAGTTCATTAGTACTTTGTAAAGCAGGGATCACCAACCTTTTTGAATCCGAGGGCCACTTCAAGGACACTCAATATTCCGAAGTGTACTTGTTTAGACCATTTTGACCCTTTTGGACTAGTTTTGTTTGTTGGACCCGCTGGTACCTTAGGTAAACCATGGGGGGCTACCAGGTGCCCCCAGCCCCACTGCATATTCAAAAATGTTGTTCCAAATACTTTCCGAGTCTTAGCAGTATGATGTCAGTCTAAAATGTCAACAAGACATAGGCAAAATAAGGCCCGGGGTCCCAGATGTGGTACATTCTGCTTTATATTCAGGACCACTAGCTAAAAATTATAATTAATTTCTACTGGGATTATACTTCACCTTTTTTCCTTGTACTATACTGCATGTATGTATATGTATATTTATGTACCACAATAAACTTCCAAAGTCACAGAGTTAATGACCTACATTGAGAATTCTGGGATTTTCTTATTGGAAATCACCTGCAGAAGTGGCTTTTAGGAAAATCCATGACGAATTCTAAGCTAACTTTTACCCTAACTAAATTTACTCCAGGGGGGATTTGTGGAGTTATTAACCTACTTTACATTAATACACCCCTTGGGGTAATTTCAGTGAATCCTTAGATTATAATCTCTGCTCACAAAGCACAGGAACAGAACCAGTTTGACCTTTTGGACTCGTTTGGATTTTTTGGAACACTCCCTGCAGGCACCTTAGGAAGACCATGGAAGTCCCAGCGGTGTCAAAACCCTCCACCTTAATTTCCAGAAGGACACTTCCGATGGATAAATAAAAATTAAATACAGCAGCGAAAATTCAGGCTGGGACAGTCATGGGGAAATTAAGGCCCGGGGGCCCAGATGTGGTCCAGGACCACCAACCTTCTACAAATTATAATTGGTTTCTATTGTGATTATATTGGGGCCTTTTCCTGCAACGCCTACATTTCTATAAAAGGCGGAGAGTTGGCGAAAAAATTAAAAATTAAAAAAGAAATTAATTTTTTTTCTGTGCTGGGACCGGAATACAAGAAGAAACTGTTAAACCTCAGTAAAATATCTTTAAAAACTACTTTACATTAATACGTCCTTAAGGTAATTTCAGCAATTCCTTAGATTATTTTAAAGATTACGCAAAAAGTATGAACCAGTGATGTATGAAAAATCTTTTCTTCCTTTTTTTTTTGTTCACAGTGTTAAACCATATATAATTCAGCACTGACTTATAGGAAGAAAAGAACAATCTTTGTGTTTTGTTTCTATAGAAACTAAAGCTTTTTCTTCATTTTTTCCTCCCAACCTTTGGACTTCACTGCAGCCTTCAGTGGTGTTTCCATGATCTCCAGCTCCCACCATTCAAGACCTGAACTACGTCTTTAGCAAATGATTCAAGAGACTGGACCATAGACGCAGGCAGGAGGGCAGTGATTTCACAAAGAAATCTATAGACATTCATTAAGTTTTTGTGCCACAGTGACATATAAAAAGAGACGTTGTTTGAAACCATGAAAGACCAGGTCTTTTATATCAATAAACCTGCTGAGGTCTAAGAAAATTAGTACAAATTTCTGCAATAAACGTTTTAGAGAAAAACCAGAGAAATGACCACGCGGCCTAATTCAGCTTTTTCCCGTACCTGACAGCCGTAGATATATTTAGCCGCCGCTACTCGCTCGGCTGGGAGATCATTTCTCAGTGTAACATGGTCCTTAGATCAATATGGAAAAATGATTTCAATAGCAAATGGAAAAAAAAAACAAAAAAACAAGGATTCGTGGTCTAGGCAGTGTGGGAATACCAAGAAATGTGGTCAAAGGATGGAGAAAAAAATAAAAATATATAAATAAAACAAGTTTTCCAGGTCACCTGATCACTAGATACTGTAAAATATATATATATATTTTTTTTTTTTCAGCGTCATCCACGTAAACTTTCATACTATCAGTAAATTCCGCATTTACTCTCCACGTTCGTCCTCCAGACTTTAAGTACTCGGGTGGAGTTTAGGGAAAGGTTAGAGCCCACACGTGCAGTCAGGCGGCCTCCCCTATTAAAACCTACACCCATCATCCATCACCCTGAACTACACACCGCCACACTCCACCAGGCTACATGAGGACACAGTGTTAGCACGGCGCGGTATATTGTGAAACGCAACGTTGCCCCACATAAATCCTACACACACTGCAGCTTTTACTGTCGCCTGTAGGGGCTGCCATAGAGACGAAAAGGTGTGAAAGCCCCGGATTGGACTGTCAGACGTCACGTGATCAGAGGTTTATTTCTATGTAGAAATAAAATGGAAACCATGAGAGTCTGCGATAGATAGACACACAGATAGACAGACACACAGACAGATAGACAGACAGATAGACACACAGATAGACAGACACACAGACAGATAGACAGACAGAGAGACAGACTGTTGACGGTCAGACGAACAGAAGAACAGACACACAGAGAGACAGGTGGATGGATAGAAAGGCAGACAGGCAGACAGACAGACAGACAGACAGATGAATGCATGGACAAACAAACAGACAGACATACAGACAGACAGACAGACAGACAGACAGACAAAAGACGGGTGGGTGGATTGATGGAAGGTAGAACAAAGAGGTAGATAGATAGATAAATGGACAGATAGAAAGACAGACAGACTGTTGACGGACAGACACACAGACAGAAAGGTGGGTGGATAGAAGGACAGACGGACAGATAGACGGGTGGATGATAGATTGACAGACAGACAGACAGATAGATAGACAGATAGACAGATAGAAAGGTGGATAGATGGAAGGTCGGACGGACAGGTATGTAGGTAGATAGACAGATAGAAAGACAGACAGATGGACGGACAGCCAGACAGGTAGATGTAAACATGGTGCCTCCTTCTGTGAATAAAAGAACTAATAAAAGGGTTTGAACAATGAGAAAATTGTAGCTGCATCATCACACATTGTCAAAACCATGTGTCCAGCATGTGAGACTCATTATTAACAGGTTGCAGGAGTTGGACATGTGTCTCCTTATCAGACCCAAGCTCATGATTTTGTTAAGGTATTATTACAGGACAAATGGTTGTCATCTGCGAAGACAAATCTCAGCATCTACGGTGCAACAATAGGTGGCAGTGTCAGGTCAGTTCTCTCCTCTCCTCCTACTTCATTCTCTTTGTGCAGCTTCTGGAGGTTCCTCTGGAGACCAGACTCTGAGAGGTAACTAAGGCCGTCCAACTTCCAACAACCTCCTTCTCTGCGCCTCCTATCTCCAACTTCCTGCCTGCTCCTCTCAGACCTGTTGTAAATTCCCTGTCAGGCTGCATCACAAAACTATCTCAAAGTGTTTTCGTTCTCTTTTTTGTAATCCCGTGGCTGAAGGGTTTTTCTCCTCCAACATGACCTGACAAGACAGACGAGCAACAGCAGCCGCCGCCGCCGCCGCTCACTTATTCTCCAATTGCTCCCGTTCGCTATTGAACTTCAGATAAAATAACAGTGAGGTGGGAGGCACGAAAAAACCAAAATGACAACAACAACAACGCCAGGATTTATATGGTATTTATTTTATGAACGTCAAGACTCTGCAAATCTTTGTTGTCAGCAGTGAAAATAGAATTAAAAAAAAAGACACTTTTTTTTTTTGAACATTTCTAGAGAGAAACATTCACAAGTCCTGAAAACGTAAAGTTTGGATGTGTAAAAATTTACTTTACTGACTGCATTTTTAATCAGAACCAGGGCTAACGCACTTGACAACTTTGTCAAAAATGGAATCTGGGTTTAGAAGATCTGTTCAGCCAATTAGAACTGAATCACACCTGGATTATTCGCCAAAACTCTTTAACACTTTGTCATCTGCGTCTGTCGTCAAATTTCTTTCCTTAAACACTTTGAGATTTTTTGGAAACACTCGTAACTTTTCTGTTAAAAAAAGCAGTGAAACAACGGAGATGAAGTAGGATGGAAATAAAAGAGTTTATGAATGTTATCGTAGAGGGAAGAAAAGATCAGACAATAGCTAAAAGATTCTAGATAGACAGGCAGACAGACAGATACAAGACAGACAGGTGGACGGACAGACAGATAGAAAAGAGAGAAAATAGCTTAAAGGTTAAACAAGCTTACATGTGGACAGACAAGTAGAAAGACAGCCAGACAGATGGACATATAAATAGACAGACAGGAAGGAAGACAGAATGAGAGATAGATGGACAGAGAGACAGATAAACAGACACACTGACAGATAGACATACAAATAGACAGACAGAAAGATAAATGGATAGATAGCTAAAAGCTTTAATAAGCTTATAGACAGACAGACAGGCAGACAGAAAAACAAGCAGACAGACAGTCCGACACACAGATAGGTAGACAGACAGAAAGAAAGCCAAAATGAGACATATAGAGAGACAGCCAGAGACAGGCAGACAGATAGATAAAAAGACATGCAGACAGATAGACAGACGGAAAGATAGACAGATAAATAGCTAGGTATCTTTGATGAGCTTATGGACAGAAAGGCAGACAGATAAATAGACAGACAAACAAGCAGACAGACAGACAGTCAAGTAGATATATAGACAGACAGACACAGACAGACACAGACAGACAGATAGATAGATAGATAAAAAGACACGCAGACAGATAGACGTATAGATAGACAGATGGAAAGATAGACAGATAGATAGCTAGATAGCTAGATAGCTTTAATAAGCTTATGGACAGAAAGGTAGACAGATAAATAGACAGACAAATAAGCAGACAGACAGTCAGACAGACAGACAGACAAGTAGGTATATAGACAGACAGACAGACAGATACATGCTCTATAGGTCTCACTTCCTGCCCTTTTTGTTTAGTTAAAACCCATTTTAATGGACAGATATTGAAGTTCAGCCATAATGGAAATCAGCAACAGTAAAAACAGCAGCATCAATGGACGGTGACAAGGGACAATTATCAGCACCACAAACCTTTGAGCGCTCAGAAATAAATGAATGAATAAAAGTACACAGGTAAGAGTGGAATTTCATGGACGGAGCGAAGGAAAACCAGAGTGTCGGCTCTAAATGAGAACAAAACACATTAGAAGATAATAACTAGGTGTCAGACGCTCCATTTTGTTTCTGAGACGTAAGTGGACGTGCGTCGATGGGAGTGTCTGACGAGGTAGAAGGACTATCACCATTAAGACACGTAGTTTGACTGATTATAACCGTGACAGTTTGCATATTTTATCACATGATTCTCCCCACGACAGAACCACACCAGACTGTGTGTACGGGGGACATGGACGAGGAGACAACTGACCCTGGGAGAGAACCAGCCGAGCCTCAGGGGCTCCTGTAATGAATGGTGTCTCCATCACCATTACTCACAATTCAATCAAACTGCACTTGATGATCCACCAAGCGCACAACAATCTATCAACTCCATGTAAGAGAATTACGCTCCAGCAGACCCTGAACGTCCCACCAATCCACGCTGTCACTGGGAGACACACGTGTCACGTTCAGTGTTGGCAAGTGCCAAGACATAAAGTAAAAAAATGAGACAAAAAAGACATTCAAGATTTTAAGTAAATGTGTGAAACATGTTTTTTTTTGGGGGGGGTTAATTTTTAGGCCAATTTAGATTATAATTTGAGTTAAGTTTAGTTAATTTAGTTAATAATTAAGTTAAGTTTGCTGAAATGCATCAAAATCTATGAGATATATAATCTAGACTGTATAGATAATAAAAGTAAATAAAAATAAATCCTCTAATTTTTTTATTATTATCATTTTGGTATAATAAGTAATAATAATAAGATAATATCCATCAATTCATCCATTTTCATCCGTGTCACATGGGCTGTAGTCTCCACAACTGTCACCCAAATCACATTGCACCGCACTGTACCTTCCTGCAGCTGGAAGTCAACCGCCCTAACTGGGACCCTGTACCTGTAGTTTTACACCAATGACGGAGAAATGGCTTGTGGGCCACAGTGAAGGACATAAAAAAAATATATTATACTGTAGAAATTGCGGTGCGAGAGCAACAAAGAGACAATTTCTGGATCTGAGCACGCAACAGCGTGTCCTTTATTTTCCTCGTCAAAACGACAACAACTCGCTAGAACCAAAACATACCCACAATACCCTCGACTCTTAAAGGGACAACGTCGTAATAACAGCAACGATACTATGGTGAATTATGACCGCATAATATGTCCATCCCTGTCAGTGTCCACTACAATACCATTAATATATAAGAAACATATACACAACTACAGTAATGTAAATACTGTGTGTGGACTTATATTTTCAGGTGTGAGTCCTAACTTTTGAAACAAGGGCCACATCAAGAGCCAAGGGGTGGAGCGTTTGAAAACCGAGATAAATGATGTGTTAAAGTCATGAATAAAGGCCAAAATACTAGCATTTATATGTCTTTTCTACTGTATGTATTGGGATAATGATGACACTGCAGGGAAAAGAGAGCAATGTTAATTAACAGTAAGAATTGGATAAGTTTGACGGACCAGATGAAAAAGCCCAAATGAGCCACATCTGGTCCCCGGGCCTTAGTTTGACCAGGTCTGCTTTGGAATTACTTTTGTATTAAGACAAGAATCATAATATTGTCAAACATTTACAAAATAAGAAAAGTATCAGATAAAATCAAATTTTTAAAAAGATATCATAATTTTTTGAAAATTAAAATGATCGAAAAAGTTGAAGGAAAAGAGAAATAAATCTGAAAAAATCTCCACCCAGGCCACGTAGCAAATGTTTTTTTTCTTCTTCACGTGCAGCAGCAGCGTCGCACTTCCACTTCCTGTCGTTGTAGGTGTTTAACGTCTGTTTTAACTGCTCCGTACTTCATCTCACTGCAGAGTTCTTCACATGGCAAATGTAAACACATTCATTCAAATCTGTGAAATGTGTTTTTGTTGTAATTGAATGGATGAGTTTTAGTAAATACTGCAAGGTTTCAGAGGGCACACACACACACACCGAGACACACACACTGACTCTTGGAGAGACTTTTCTTTTCTTCTGAAATGAAAGCAGGCTGATAGGAGGGAATAAGAAACCACCATTCACCAACGCAGGGTTCGTCTTCTCCGCTCGACTTCACTCAACACGTTTTTGTCTAATTGCGCAAACTGTGACCCTCATCATTTAGGAGGAGACCGAACCGTAACACTGGCAAAGGGATGAACGAGGAGGCGCGGGCTGGACGTGTGGCCCACAGGTCACGGACGGGAGTAATTGCTGTTTTTTTGGTGGTGCGAGATCCTTTTCATTATTCAGCAAGTGCGTAACATCTGCTGCTCTCCGGTTTATAACGTTTCAGTGGACAAAAGAAATGACCAGAGACCCTTGAAACTTAAATTAGTCCTTTGCGATTCCCACCATGCAGCTTCAACGTCGGCAACCCCGAAAGAAAAGAAAGATAAAAACAAAGGAAGTTACGCAATGAAAGCCGTTACTAATAACGCGTTACCTTTCTGTAACATTCAGTAACTTCTGTGGTTACTATCTGTGGTCCAAATGGACGGCGAAACCTGTCTGCTGCCGTCCACACTAACTGAACCCATGCGTTGAAAAGGAGCGATAATTGGTTGACATAGGTTAACGTTTCAGGCTAAGCCAATCAGAAAGAGACCTGGGCGGGTCTTCTTGCCCTATAGGGCAACAAACAATCTCAGACACACGCGACAAGGTACAGCCACACTCTGTTGTCTACACTGCCAATAGTGTTGTTGTTTAATTGTTGTTACACTGCAGTTGTTTAACTTGCACATTGCCAAAATCGTATTGTTAACTAGTCATTTTTTATAGTCATTTTAGCACTGCTACATTGTTGTTTACCTTTACGCCATTTTTTTTTTTTTTTGGTTTGACGGCAAGTGGCAAGGAGAGGTAACGATAAAGATGCCTGCCAAAATGTCTAAACATATATTTTGTTTTATTTGTTCCACTACATTTCATTATGATAGTAGATACAGAACACAACACTAAACTTTTTTAATGTGTTTTATTATAATTATTCAAAGTAAAGTAACTAGTTATTAGTTACTTTTATAATTTAGTAACTAGTAAAGTAACTAGTTACTTTTTCAGAGCAGTAACTAGTACAGTAATACGTTACTTTGTTTAAGTAACTTGCCCAACACTAAAAAAGAGCTAAAATGCAGTTAAAACCTGAGATTTTAGATATAAACGTAACAATGTTTTCTGCAAGAAAAGGAAGAATTTCAAGGTAAGAATAACATTTTAAAAAAAGCTTGTCCTTTCTATAAAGGTTCTCCGTCATCCAGGTCATGGACAAGGTTGACGAGTTTCCACTGAACATTTTCACGCTAGCGCCTAAAGGAACTTTTCAACCTTTGCTTTGTTGAGGCCAGTGTTCACTGTGCGATTTTACAACGATCAGCGATCAGGCCACGTTTTTGTGGGCCTTGAGTCTTCACTCTGAGCATTATTCTCACCTTGTCTCAGAGAGAAACTGTGAGCGTCTCCCACTAGCGGCTTCTTCTCCTACGATGGTTCACAACAGTTTTTATTTTCACGTTGTTTGTAACAACTGTAACAAAAGTTTTCTTCACTAAACCAATCCCACCCACATCATCAAATCCCATAATGTGAGAACCACTAGACCTGAGCTGTGTCTTTAGTCAACTGGAAATTTCAAAATAAAACAGCCATCCTGAAAAAAATGGAAAAGAAAAATCTAATTTTGGTAAAAGGTAAAAAATGAACCCTGAAGAGGTCTTTATAGGTAACTAGACAGATTATATTTTAAGTTTGTGTGGGCAAATGTTATAAATGCCCCAAAAAGTAAATTTACCGTATTTTCACGACTATAAGACGCACATAAAAGTCTTCACAACGTGCGGCACGCCCTATGGTGTAGTGCGCCCTGTGTTGTTGTTGTTGTTGTAAGGACACCATGAGAACGTTAAAGGGTGAAGTGTGGGCGTTGTTTTGATACCGCTCTAATTTTTAAATACGCACACTTGTATGCTTGTGTGTGTGTTGTAAGGCGGACGTAGTAGAGGACACCATGAGAACGTTAAAGGGTGAAGTGTGGGCGTTGTTTTGATTACTGAGACTGCGCCTTGTTGTACGATGCGCCTTAAGTTCGTGAAAATACGGTAGCTAAACTAAACTAGCTTACTTTTTCACGCACACGATAAAGATTTAACAATAAAGACAGATATATTTCTGTTGACCTGCCGTGGGACGTCTAATAATCTCTAATACGCAGTATTCATCACAGTGACATTTGCAAAAAGGAGTTTTCCAAGGGACAATAAACATCATTTCTTGCACATCGTACGCTTGTGTTAACACCTTCACATGGTACGTATATACATAAGGACCATGAATAATTCATACACTCCGCATCTGTCATTTGCTGCTGCCGCTGCTGCACCGTAGCGTCAGGCTCAGGTGCCAACAGATCTAACATTAGCCCATGTTTATTTAAAATTCAGTGTAAACCCAGGATGGAGGCTGTAAATCACTGCAATGACCTGGTTGTTCACCTGAAGAAAATGGAGTTTTTCAGCTAAAGGCAACACAACATAGTTCCACGGGCTTTTTTTTAATTAAGGGCCGAGAAGAAATCTCAGAGAAGATGAAGACCACGAGGGAATTATTTGATCTCTAATCTAATCAATTTGATTCTTCTAGAACTTAAGTTCCTTTGTACCAAGGATATTGGTACAGGACGTAATGTTAGATCTTGAGGAGATGTCCATGTTTGTTCATTGTATTCTTCAGATAAAGGACCTTTGTTTATTGTAGAGGTCGGTAGTGGTGGCCTAGTGGTTAAGGAAGCAGACTTGGGTCCTTTGGGCTTCAGGTTCAATTCCACCAGCTGCTAGGTTGCCACTGAGGTTCTCTGATCATAGCACCGTCCCGACACACATAACTTCTTGTGAGCTCACCACCCACAGGAAGGCTCACAATATGGTGCAATGTGATTTGGGTGGAGCCAGTTGCCCCTGCAACCCAGCAATGGACAAGCAGGAGAAGATGAAGATAAAGATATTGTAGAGATGAAGGCTGGTCTTGTGATTCTTCCACAGTTGCCACAGAGAATCAACATTTCCATCTCACTCTGTCCTCTGTGTCCTCTACTCTGACTCCAACTACCCCTGTGTCCTCCCTCACTGCATCCATCAATCTCCTCTTTGTGTCCTACCTGGTAGCTCCATCTCTATGATCACTCTTCTACCAATGTATCCACTGTCCCTCCTCTGAACATGTCCAAACCACCTCAATCTGTCTTCTCTCGCTTTTTCTCCAAACCTTCCTGTCTTTGTTGTCCCTCTAATCACCTGATTCCTGATCCTGTCCATCCTTGTCTCTCCTCAAGAGAATCTCAGCATCTTTAACTCCTCCACCTCCAGCTCTGTCTCCTGTCTTCTACCTATTCCTAGTGTCTCTAATCCATCCATCATGGCTGGTCTCACCATAACATAACATCAGTCTTTTTTTCATAAGGACAAAACAAGAGGACACACAAGCTTGTGCTGCTCTTAAAAAACCCTCAGCTGCTTAATATTCCAACTACCTCTGTGTCTTTGTCAATAACCTAAAAAAGTATTATCACCATTTTACATGTCAACAGTGTCAACACCGTCAATATTAGCTCAGGTTTATTTAAAAACCCACTCTAAAATCAACAGGACGAGGCTTGAAACCAGACAGGACCTCGACGTACGCCTGAATAAACACGGCGTCAGACTCCACTCTTTTGGGCTGGATAGCAAACAACTCATAATCCAGGATTAGGTCGGACCAATCTCTGCCTGTAGCTGCTTTTGTCAACATGTGTTCCCGTTGTTGTGTTGCTGTTCACTCCGCCTTCTGCTCCGCTAAGCTCTTATCAGCCTCTGTCCTTCTCCAGTGCCCTCTTCAGCTGAGAGCTGCTGGTTCGTCACTGTGAATGATGTGACATCGACTAACTATCAGTCTCATTGGAGTACGCCGTGTCCCAGACGCCGCTCGTCCAGCTCCCCTCCCTCTTGATTGTGCCATTTGTTGAAGGAGGAAGAGGAGGATCGCACTTCCTCCAGAGCCGTGCCTCCTCGGGGCGACGTGCTCTGAAAACCCCTTTTTGACTAGACCCAGACAATACGCCGAGCCCGCCCACCGGACTGACCGCTGCTGTCTGTCAGCTGCCATCCTTCCCTAAACACACAGGACACAGGTCCAGTGAAGCACGAAGGCGTCACTTTAATCAAATTAGACAGTGTAGTTAGGGACGCTGCATTGTCCTTGTTCAGTCGTGGCACCATTCCCACCACGCTCCCCTCAACATTGGACCAGGGACCAGGATATCGCTAATCACCCACAAAAGGAGGATTAGCCAACGAGGACAATGGAGGTGCACATGTCAGGGAGCAGCACCTGCCTGAGACCCCCATGTTGGACAACAGTCAATAAACTGTTGGGACGGGGATCGACCGCCCGCAAGGCCTCTGGAGACGAGAAGTGCGACACCTGTATTCAAGTGCCGGATCATCTGTGACATCACTGTTGACGACACATTTGTCGTATTATTTTCTTGATTTTTGCGTTACGGCAAATAAACATATATTTGATGTCTTTCTGTCAGTCCAGATTTGACATTTTCACTATATGTTCAGCAGACACTTTTATTCAAAGTGTTTATCAAGCATTTGGTTGCTTTTGGGTTTTAAGCGCCCTCTGCTGGTTTACGTGTGAACTACTCCTTGCGGCTCAACTTTTTTTTTTATTTTTAGAACTGATTTCTCGGGTGTATCCTTTAGGAAATTTGACTCCTGCATTTATCCCATCACCATAGTGAGCAGTGGTAACTTGGCCGTACGGGGATTCGAACCGAGGGCCTTGCAGACCAAAGTCTGTTTCCTTAACCACTAGGCCACCAGGTTTTGAGCTTAAAAATGTATCAAGTATTATGAAATTCTCAAACATATATATTTTTGGCCCAAACTTAATTTCTTGAGGCGCTAGCATCAAATAATAAGATCTTTTCTGGGTTTTTTTTTTGTTTTATTTTTTGAACAAGGCCGACTTGTCAGTTTGTGGTGTTTGTTTACAGGTTCAATATCTTTTAAAGTGGGAGCAGACGTTTCTACAGAAAAGTAAGATGAGATCCAGGATACAAAGAAAAAAAAAGCTTTGTTATAATTTTCGTGTCTCTGCGTCTTCCCTCGCATGCAAACAGCCTCTAGCCAAAACAAAGAAGAACAAACATTATAGCTTTAATTCCATCTGCGAGCCACTTGTGAGATCACTCCGCACCCAAACCACTGCTGTTCATGCTTTGTCAAACTTCCGACAGGAAAATGAAGACTTCACTTTCAGAAATGACACCCTTCAGCTTCTTCTAGGTCATTTTTTATTTTTTTTTCTTAGGAAACGACCGAAATCAGCCTTGGCAGGCTGACTGTAATTGCCTGACCACAGCCACCGGAGGCACTCCACAGACTCATCCTTCCCTGCTGCTTCACTTATGGTGGAAGTGCCACTTCCCGCTGTGCAATCCTCAGCCTAATATGGTCAGAGCCGTCCTCTCTCAGCAGGACGGGTCCCTCAGAGCCGTTCACACATTACGTCCAATTGACATCACTTCATAGGAAGAATCCGCTTATTGATTCAGGTGGAGGGAGAGTTTGGAACAGGACCGTACTGTGCAAGGTGGAAGTCACGGATACGTTTTCTTCTTCTTATTAATTTGCTGCCAAGATAATTTTGTGCGCTGCCTTGATCAAAAAGTGAAAACATCCACTTACGTGCATTGAAATGATCATGTCTGATAAAGGACGAGGTGGCAGAGAGACAGGAGGACAGAAAGACGGAAGCAATTAATGGAAAAAATGTGAAATATTGGACTTTTTTGGGTAAGAATGATGAAGTCATAACCATTCAGGTTCATGTTTATATATGTATTTATATATGTATTAAATGTCCTAATGTGCGATGGGAATTAAATAAAAATGTGTCTAAATATACTTTAAATGTATGTAAATATATTGCATGTCCCCCACTAGAGGTAAATCAATCACTTTACTAGATTCGAATATTTCTGTGCCAGAGGAAAGGTCAGTGTTGCTCCTTGAATTGATTCATCTTCTGGGAAACAACAAAAATCCATAAATAATATATTTTTATTTTTATTGATTTCTGTCATTTATTTATATATTTATTTCCGGGTGCGGGCGAAATGTCAACTTGACTTTGGCAAAAAATGGGCATGAATATTCACAGGGAGGCATTTGGTTTTTTTGGTTTTTTTTCCGGACTGGACTCCCTTTTTGGATCTGAATGAATTCTGCAAGTTTTCACAAATAACAAGGAACAGGATTTTAATAAATATGCAGAAAACTTTAAATGACTTCCCTTATTAAAGAGGTAAAAAGTTGAAAAAAAAAAAACCTTTGTCTCTTGTTGGTCACTGACACTGAAAAGGCAGGGGTGGCCACATCGAATCACCTCCCTCTGTCCTCTGTATCTTCTCCTGTAACTCCAACTACCTCCATGTCCTCCCTCTCGGCATCCATCAATCTCCTCTTTGTCTTCTACCTGGTAGCTCCATCTCTAGGATTATTCTTCTACCAATGTATCCACTGTCCCTCCTCTGAACATGTCCAAACCATCTCAATCTGTCTTCTCTAGCTTTTTCTCCA